>DWON01007095.1:0-13238 GCA_018251015.1 Phocides pigmalion okeechobee
CACTAATTAATTAAAGAAGGAATATAAAATATGTATCTAATAAAAATATATTTAAAAACTAAATTTAGAGAATTACCTAAAATTTTAAGCCGTCAAACATTATTCCTTTTATTAAATTAAATGTAATTTCATTGGTTTTTTTGTTTCGTTGCATTTTATTATCATTTCAAATTTTCTTTTAATATTTATTCTGCTCAGTAAATGTCATATTATATTTTTTTGAATTTTAATTATAATACATACTGTGATACCGTGATTTGGGAACATTAAATTATACCCTGAGTTTTCATTCCATATTAATAAATAAAATAAATGTAAATAACGTTTTTCTAACTTTAGTTAAAGGTTAACACTTTGACTGCGGAGCTCATAGATTAGATCGGTTCAGTGTTGCGGGAGGCGGCATTAAACTGGAGCTTATTTGTCTAGACTGAAGATACGCCGACAATTTACTGAAATGTATTTTTAGCATCTGTGTATGATCTACGAATACACAGACATAATATCCGCCCCAAGTCTTGTAACGCCGAAGTAAACACAGCACTTTTGTTCGCCTGTAATTCATACAGACTTTTCCGTACAACACAGGCGTGTACGAGCCGCGAACGCGTTGCGACCAGAATTACACAGCACTGTTGTAGCCGCAGGGAAAGTGATAAATGACAGTAAGGGAAGGAGTAACATTACATCTCTTGTGTAAGCTAATATGTTACAGATACGGGAAAGTTATGCTACTGGAATTGATCTGACTACTAGTACAATTCGCTTGTAGATTTCCTTTACGATATCAATTACCTTTTGATTTGATTTAACTGGCCTTTGATTTTGTGGTTAATGACAATGATTACTAGACCGGTGGTTGTGGATTCGATTCCGGGTGAAGTACTTGTGCGATGAACACGAGTATTTTTTTTATATAGTGTATATTTTTATATGTATTTAGAAATTTATGTTATGTTTCTAGTCATCATTATACATAAATCTTTAGCTCTGCCTACTTTAGTATCAAATCCAAATCAATTCCAATCAATTGTCTGAATGGATGAATTTATTTTTTCCTTACAAAAATATTTAAGAAAATTATGGAACTCACAGAAGACCATAGGATTTTTTGCCACTAACGGTCACCCATCCAACATCCGGCAGTGCACGAAACTGCTTAACTTTCAATATTTCTATAACTATAATTTACATGAACCCGTTTTGCACTTTACATAGCATATTTATGCTTGTAATTGACTAATAGATTAAGTAACCGATTTTTGAAAAGGGAGGGGGGGGGAATTATTAATTCGGATATATTTTTTATATTTGTTATTGGATATAACTATTTCGTACATTTTCGGTGTATTTGTAAGAAAAATAGCAGAGTTAAGTTTAAATTTAATTGAGAATTGTATGTATGGACATACAGGTAAAAATAACATATATTTGAAGAAAATGTATGAGATAAATATTGTTAATTTGGTAAAAACTGAAACTGAAATAGAATATGTAATGTATTTATGAAAATATAGTTACAATAAAATATACATTTGAAAAAAAAACACGTGCTTCAATACCATAAATCGCAGTCGATTTATTGTAGTCACATTTTTTGTTAAACCTATTCCAGAGGCTTCTATCTCAATTTTATCAAATGGAAATGTATGTATGGCACTATGAGTAGCCCGTAATCACAGGCCGTCGGGTATAATCAGTTTTCACTTTCAAGAGCCTCGTAAGCTCTAATTTATGTCAGAATACCGTAATTATGGCGCGGGCAAGTCACTATGGGTGATGGAGAAAACACGACAAGAAAAGCTGGTTAACAGTGTTTTTTGTGACACGGGTAACTTACGGTCATCTAGTCATGATTTTTGTTATGTGCGAAGAGTAGTAAACGAGCATGCAACCTGATGTTAAGTAGTCGCAGTGCAAACACATCCATGTGGAACCACAAACGCGACTAAAATCCTATTTGAGCTCGAACGTAGATACGTTGCTTTCCTGAGGGCTAAGATGGTCGCCTCGCTTTAAAGTGTAGTCGGAAACTGCACCTCTCCAACCGAAACACAAATAATGGTTTACGGCAGATTGTGAGATCGGCGGTGGTACCTCCCCGTTCGAATTATATTTCTCCCACCTATAGATTCAGTGGTTTCCGCCACTCATTTACATGTCGCCTTTTGTGTAACAAGAATAGCTACCGAGGGTGCAGGTTAGGTTTAATTAATGTTAAATCTCTGCAGCCCATGGACATCCACGTCTACATTAAAACAGGACTAATGTCATACGATTTTAAACTAATATTATAGAGGAATTTCTACATTTTACTAAAATTTAAAAGATGTCCTGTTTCTGTAATTATTAAATAGTATACAGAAAACACTTTTTGTATAAAATCTTTTGTAATAATGTTTATGGTGTGATAAAGTTTTTAATGAATCGGGGTCTCCTTTAGGTTTTCTATACAAAAAAATAAAATTTTATCCGAAAAACTCAAAGCTTTATAATATATGCAGGCGAGGATTTTTCTTTTTTTTTTGTTTCTAGTGAGAGAATTGAGGACTCCGTGTAACTGGCTAGCACTCTTAATTTTGCTGTCTCTAATTTTTGCCGCTCTGGACATCTACACGATTCGACCTCCTCATTCGGCTTCACCATGGCGCTCTCAATTATGATGCTCCTCTTTTATACTGCTCTGAGAAGTTTTCGAGCTTGCAGTTATATCGGACCTTGATAATACTCCTCCCTCCCAAACACAGATCTATAGACTCAACATAGACCAATAGATCTAAGTTTAACTCAATAGAAATTTGCTGCCAAGGAAAATTATAAATGTCGGTACCTTACAGACTAATTTAACGGTTGTTCTGCGGTCATCGAGTCGATGAACTCTGTTTCATTCAAGTTAAGAGGAAGTCGCTTCCTATTTTAACCTCGACACTTGCGACCTACGTCACTTCGTTTCATAAAACCACTTACCTCATTATTTTTCTAACAAAACATTTATTTTCATAAATAAAAGTGATTCAGGCCCAGTAGTAGACAGGTGAAAGTTTTAGCAAAATTGCAATTTATATCTTTAGATAGATATATAAATTTCGGGATGATATTATACTATAGTTTAAACCGTAAGACATCACTACTACTTGATTTGATATTTTCTGCTATTTAGCATCTATTACGTTCAAGAGATCTGATGCCGTAGATGAAGCTGAGCCATCGATGAACTGTTATTAGATGGACATTTCCATGATATATAATATTCCATGATTGTCTAGTCATGAGTGTCAAGACCGTTAGTGAATCCAATAACTGGCAGAGGACGACGTTCCATAGTTAAGAATCTTTGCAAAGTAAATCTTTGAAATGAGCTGAGCGCGCACTAGAGTGACTAAGAAAAATATGCTGCAGAAACGCCAAATAACTCCTAAGAAGTAACATCAGCAAAAAATATGGCTACTTTCAGTCATTAACGGCACGAGAAAATGCATTTTTCACACTCATTGCATCCGTCAGCAGATTAAAAAACATTAGAAAATTTACTCTCTTCGTTGATACAATGAATAGAATTTACAGCTACTTATACATATAAATATAATTATTATTACTCGTAATATTATCAATATTTTTTATGAATATTATAATAATGTAATGAATAAAATTTTAAACAGGAAAAATGGAATCATTTCAATAATATTTATAAGTATAGCAGGTATCAAAGGTCCAATTAATAAGCCTCTCTAACCAGGAACAAGTAAACAAGGAAATGATATACAAAATTCAATCACCTTAGTCGGTTAGCCTTAGTTAACACATCTGTTGGATAATTACAATCCGCACATAGGGCTATCAACGATTTAATGGCTGCAACCAGTCGATAGCGACTGGTGCCGACAGCTCCTTAACTTGCCTTCCCAAGCACGGAAGCAGTTGAAAATTTGACATCAGCGGTACATCAACATTTCTTTTTTGTATGCGTGAAGAGTAGCAAACGAGCATGCAAACCACCTGATGTTAAGTAGTCGCAGCCCATAGACATCCACCTAAAACCCCAAACACGACTAAAATCCTATCTGAGCTCGAACGTAGATGCGTTGCTACTTCTAAGGACAAAGATGGTCTCCTCGCTTTAAAGTGTAGCCGCAACCGCATCGCACATCTCCAACCGAAACACAAGAAATGCTTTACGGCGGATTATGAGGGCGGCGGTGGTACCCCCCCGGTCGAACTATAGTTCTCCCACCTTTACACTTTCCTAACTATATCTTGCACGATCATCACAACTAGTGTAGCTGTGCTCCTCGATCGATGTTGCTATAAATACAAACTAAGTATTAACGTTTGACTTTCTCTTTTCAGATAACAGTAACGACATCATGCGTGCAAGCGGACGAACACAAAAAAGAGTTATCAGTGAGAGACACTGAAAAGAGAATCACCAAGCGAGACGCAGCCATTTTCATCGACGGCTTCCCTATCGAACCGATATATAAACATAGGCCCCACGTAATCTACAGAAGAATATCAGGCCCAAGGTATAGAAGTCCGAAGCCGAAATATGGACCACCCAGAACTAAGTACCGTTCGACGAAACCGAGCAGGCCTCCACCAAAGAAATATAAGAAAAGCCCTCCGCATAAGTATGGTCCGCCTAAATACAAGAAACGCCCACCAAAACCTAGGTATGGTCCTCCCAAGCCAGCAAGCCATAAACCTGTCTATGGACCACCTAAAAAGAAGCCTCACTACTCATACTACCCACCAGAACCTGCCGGTTTTGGGGAACCACCACCAGATTATTTAATGGACTACCAGTCTTCCAAACTGACTTATGGAGAACCACCTGTAGATTCCTATGGAACTCCGCTTAAACATGCATCGAACGACTTATACCCACCGTTGAAACATTATCCAGAAACCACTGCAAATTATGACATCCAGGATTACGGTTTCGGAGAAGAATATAAATATTGGCAAAATTACCAAAACGATCAACATTTGGACAATAATTTCGCGCATTCCAAAAAACGTCCTACTTATATCAAAGCAGAGCCAGAAGAAGTTTTTGACACCATATCAGCACCAGACGAAGATTTCAATCTGAACTCATATCCAGATGTTTATAAACATAGAGAAAGCTTGAGAGACCACGACTTCGATCCATATGAGAGAAAAAAGAAACGTAATTTTCGTGAAGGTTCAAAAAAATTGAAAAAGCAGTGGAAGGTGGCTCGGGTTACTCCTCAACCTGATGATGATGATGATGTTGATGATGAACAAGTAGTCGTCGGTGGACAATACGCTGAACCTCCAGCAAGATATGTTCCAAAGTTTCAACCGAGTGCTCCAATGTATTCTGGAGATGAAGATTTTACACCCAAAGGTTTCGGCGACTCCGAAGTCGCTGCTTCAGCTACAATCTCTCCTTACGTTAATTATAAAAACGGGAACATAGCATTTAGTCCTCAAAATCTAAACGATGCCTTTAGCATAGTAGATAAGTAAGCGTTATTTATTTTATTTTACTGTGTAGTTTCTATGAAATTTTGGTGGTGAAGGTGAATTGAAGATACTGTCATGTTCCATCAGAAGAAAAGTTTTAACTCCGATCTCATATTTTCAATTTCGCTAACATGATAAATGAATCACAGTTGATAAATACATTAATTGTATCGGTATTTTTGAAGGATTTAAATTATTGCATGTTGTGTAGTTGATAAAATATATTTTTATTGTTAATTTTGTTATAGACGAGTATACACCTTTGTATTCTTAACAATGTAAACAAATAATTTAATCAAGACTGTTGTTCAGTAAGAATTAATATTTTTATAATTACTTAATTAAATATCATTAAATGTTGTACAGCCTTTTAGTGTTTATTTATATTTTATAGTGTTATTTCATAATAAATCAAACAACAATATAATATCATGATCTAACAAATTATATTTATTTATCAGAAGCTTAAACAAAGGAGTTCTATCAAAAGCTTATCAACAAATTAATACTCTACTCTAAAATTACAGTACATAGCATTTGTCTAAAACATTGATAATATTTCTATTCCACTCATATCTTTTAATAGTAACAATAATTGTAATAAAAATAGGTTCAGATGCTTTCGATTAAAATAACTTCAGATTGCAATAAAATGGATTATAGATATTATGCATTTGAAAATACAATTGAATAAGTGTTATCATTTGATGTTACCACACAACCATAGCGTAAGGTATCGGCCTAACCATAAATTATAGATACAACGGAACTTACATTTGTAACACCTACATCATCGTCCTGGCTTAGATTCCTTATGGACTAAAGCGTTTCTCTCGTCAATGTGTTTCTTCCGCCTGGCATTTCCACAAGCAGCTCTGGCTGCTTCACAAGCAGCATGTGCTGCTTGTTTCGTTGCAGAACATTCTGCACAAGCACATTGTAGTTTGTGCTGGAGATGAGCTAATCTAGCTCTAGCTTCTGAAAGGTTGTGGCACTTCTCCTGAAGGCCAAATTTAGTCTTGTCCAAAACGCAATGAGCCGCTTTTTCTAGTTGTGCGGCGAGCTGGACCGCTTGCATCATTAACTTGTGCTGTCGAAATTAGGACTTGAACATAACACTACAATAAGTTTACCATGTAATCATAATTATTAGTTGTGCAATTTATAACTGGAAGTAAAATGTAGTGATAGCTCTAAGGTATCGGCCATTCATATGGCACGTTGATATTGGCGAGTTCGCCGGTGAATCCCAGGCAAACATGACACATTTTTATAATCAAGTTATGGAAATCATCGTGGTATCCCCATGTAAAAATTTGAGAGATATCTTTACAGGCTTGTGAACTTTACCAATCCGCAATAGTCCAGCGTGATGTACTACAGCCTAAGCCTTAGTTAAAAAGGTTCCACCTCAAAAACCTTATCTTCCTTCCTAAAGGAAGACGCGTGCTTTACAGCAGAACAGGAAAAGGTTGACGATGAAGCAAATTGAGTTTAATAATGAAATTAAATAATGTATGGCTATTCGTCATCCGTCATCAGGTAAGGATAATTAATATCGTTTAAAATGTTATAATTGATATACAAACCAAATAATTAGTTATAGCGTTATAGATAGGTTCGCTACTGAAATAGATATGAGTAATAGAGTAGTAAAAAGAAATTCTTCTGAAAAAATAATATTACCCAAGTAATATGTTGATTTTTTATTGCACAAACGTTTATACATAATTTTAACACTCATCCACCAATCTACGACATAACAATGCATTATCTTTTTTTTCCACCACAAAAACAAGTCATGACGCCTTCGTTACAAAGAGTTTTTAAACACCCAGGAAGACAAGACAAGACAGTGACACCCAAAACAAATGTACATAAACTCATGCAGATCATTCTGACTGGACTCGTAGCTTCTTTAGCACTATTTTCTTCGACTTCGGTTAATGTCCAACTCTTGCCACCAGAGACCCTTCGGAAAAAATAAAGCAAAGTTTTACGAAGCGAACATTGCTGTAATTTTGTTCTTCAACAATTATTACCATTTACAATTAGTTTATTATTACCAAAAAGCAACTTCGTAAAACTTTGTCATTTTTTCCAAGTCAGAGCTGGTAGAAATTGTTGAAGATGAAATGATCAGTAGATATAAATGGAGACTTTTAAATACCTAAATTTAATAGTAGGAATACTTCACACAATCGTAATTATCATGTGAGCAAAATAGAATAAATAAATATAAAGCAACTATTTCCTTACTTTTATTGTTTTACTGGAAATTAAACAGGTAAGAAAATAGACTTAATAAAAAAGGAAACTATTTCTTTATGTTTTAATGGTTTTACAGATAATCAAACAATAGAGAAAACGTAATTTAACAATTACCTGTGCGGTCGCTTGCTGTGCGGCTTGTATAGCAGCGTTAACTGTTCCTTGTTGCTGATGCACAGCGGCTGTGTTTTCCGCTACAACAGCCTCAGCTTCCTTCACTTCTTGTTGCAACTGTTCCACTACAGCCTGTTTACCAGCAAGTGCTGCTTCTGCCGCCTTCGCTGCTTGAAGCGCTTTTTCTGCTAGTTGTGTTTTTACCTAAAATTATCGTTTAACTTTCAGATTTACTATTAGGAGAACTCAGTAATGTGTTAAATTTTGATTTCTATGTTTAATCAAAATAATTTACGTGACCAAGTAGCATAACGCAATAATAAAAAATAGCTAATAAATTTATTAAGGCACCATGTTATTTATATATTTAAAATAACGCATTGGTATTAGTTTATTTTTCTATTCTAATATTTTTCTGGCTATTAATATGTGGTTTCTTATTAATAATACTAATTAACTAAAGTTACTTATAATTTTACCAACCATATGAGCGGCCTGAGCTCCTGCCGCATTTTGAGCCGCTTGAGCCGCCTTGGCTTCAGCGGCTGCTTTCTGGGCTATACTCGTCGCACATTTCCCTTTACAGTCCCTTGCTGTTTCTCTCACTTGATTCTCTTTCCTTTGTAACTGTTGTGGCAACTCTCTCTCTGCTATTCTTCTATCTGGAAACCCCCACACTGACACCAGACACAGAAGCAACACCCAAATCCTCATTGGTACCCCTTGTTACCCGTTTTCCCTTTACCGGCAATCCCAAAATGCCAATACCAAAAGCCTACATATGCATTTGTCATTCATAGAGTGGTGGATAAGAAATATTTCCTGAAATTGTGAAATTTGCAACACAAACAAATCACTATCAGGTCGTTTGTCATCTTGACTTGGATCAGTTTTCTAAATAAGAAAAAAAAATGATTAGAGGATTTATTGTTAAAGCGTAGCATATAAACAGCAAGGTTATAGGATTACAATTCGATCTAAATGGTACTACCGATACCCTCGTAACCAGCCGTAAAGCATTATTTGTTTTTCGGTTGGAGAGGTGCGGTTGCCGACTACACTTGCAAGCGAGGCGAACATGTCACTTTTTGGGAATAGCAACGCTTCTGTGCACGATGTCAGGCAGAACTTTAGTTCTATTTGATGATGGACGTGGTTGCTCATAGGCTGGAGTGGAGGCTGGCGTGTCATATATTTAAAGGCCGAAATATTCCCAGATTACCGACATTTATCGCTTAAACTAGGTTAAAAACTTAACGTGCCCTAGGCAATGAAAAGCCGGCCATAAAATTTTGCCACTAGCGTTCATCCATTCAGCTTCTGACCGCACCTGACTTTGCTTAATTTTGTTGGTGGTTTGCAAGATACGTACTACACATACAAAATAAAACGTAATAACTGAATCCATATAAACTTCTTTGTTATGAAAAAGAAAATAATTTAAATGTGACAGAAGAAATAGTCACATTGCTGTTATGTCTTTCTGCAATAGGTGAAAATTAAATCAATTTGTGTTTAATATTTTTTATTAAATTATGTGATTGCGTCTATTAAGATTTTTACACAGAGGTACGAGTTCTTCCTCTGTGGAACCAAATTGTTACCAAATAACCATACGAGGCAAGTAATCAAATAGTAATCAAATAATATTTGTACCCTTTTGTGACCCTAGTAGAAGTAGAGATTCATACCTCGCACACGTCTAATTTTTCAGAATTGTGTGTATTCTAAATCTTCATTTCCAAAGCTTTTACTAACATTAGGTGTAAGTTATATACTAACAGAATGGATCTTTGTTATCTGATTGAATAAATGAAATAAATAACGAAGCATGATTCTTACTTCGTTTATTTGTTCCAAATAAGTGCTGAAGTTATTTTTTATGTGAGGAAAAAAACAAAGTGTATTTAAGTCCTGCCTGTCTAAAGGAAGTCGCAGACAGCAACTAGTATTTACGTTAACTAAATGATGGAGGTGTGCCGTAGTGTGATGCTGGTGATAGGCGATATTATGAGCAATACTGAGACTTAGACTTAGACTATTTTTAGTTGGAAAAGTTTTAGAGTTCTGAAGCAATATCACCCATAAAATAAGGCTGGACGTGTTTTGACTACTTTCACTGGTAAATAGCTGATGTCATAAGGAGTAACTTATGCTACTATTAATTTAAGAAAAATTGAAAAGTAGATAAAAGATAAGAAGGGTAAAGCTGGAAAAGCCGATGTACTGATTTTACATCCTTAACATTCATTAAATGTATATAATTACTTTACATTGGAACAAAATATTTTAATTTGAATTTGAATGAATGGAAGGAAAAGACTTCAGAATTAGAAAAATAATTGAAATATAGGAAAAAGAAATAATCCACAGAAAGCAATTACGGATGCATAACTTTTGACAGAACTTCCTGACAGATTTTAATGGCAGAACACATGAATAAAGTCGCGGGAACAGCTTGCATGTAATGTTTGACTCTCTGTATGAAAAAATAAAATAAATAAGTAATATTTTGTTTAATCTGCATAAAAGCTAAAGCATGTTAGCAATGACGAACGGTCATTAGTTAAATTTTTCATAAACTACAAAAGCAAATAGTTGGTACCACGTAAAATGTAGTTTCGTAGTCGAGATAATATGTAAAATATAATTTAAAGTAATATCATCAGGTAATTTATTCGTTTTACTACATAACAGAATTTATTCGTTTTACTATAACAGGGAATTTGTTTGTTTTACTCGTATAAGGGAATTTATTCGTTTTACTATATAAAGGAATTTATTCGTTTTACTATATAAAGGAATTTATTCGTTTTAATATATTAGTGAACTTATTCGTTTTACTTTGTTCGTTTTATTTTAGGGACTTTGTTCGTTTTAATTTATAAATGTCGATTCGATCGTTTCAACTGTCGATATTTCGTTTGCATAGCTTGTGGTCACAGCTAAACTGTAATAAATAACTAAAACATTTAATATCAAATCAAATGTTTAGCACTGCGCGCTAAAACTTCTTATTGAAATTAGTAACTAAAATCACTAGTTAAAACTAGTTACTAAAATCGCTAGTTGAAACTAGTCACTAGAATACCTATATGAAATTAGTTACTACGATCACTAGCTCAAACTACTTACTTAAATCACTAGTTAAAACTAGTTACTAAAATCACCAGTTGCAACTAGTTACTAAAATCACTAATTGAAACTAATTACTAAAATCACTGGTCGAAACTAGTCACTAAAATCATCAGTTATAAAAATACTTACTAAAATCACGTGTTAAAACGTTAGTAACTTTTACTTCGAATTCAGACTAATAAAAACTATATTGGTGGTCTATTCAAGATTGTTTAAGCCACAAAATGGAACACAATGTACCATCTGTATCAATCAGTCAATGCCAATACACCGAAGATTGTTGTACAGCCAAACAACTCTCTCGACACTACTAATAGTGGTTTAGCAATCACCGTTTTGAAAATTACAAATTGCATTAACGCAAATCGTGTTCTAAATCCGCTAATTTCCCCGCGGGCTCTAACTGTGTACAACACAAGACGGGACGAGACACGCGACACGTATCGTAATGTCACGTATTGAATAGTTTGGGAATTGTGAATTAATTAATTTGTAACTGATCTTGTTCAAGGGATTGTGCCTAGGGCAGCAGACGCGTCTAGTCAGGGCAAAGTATAGACTTAGATAGATAGTTTGATATGTGGTTAAACCAAGGGTCGGCAACCTGCGGCTCTTTAAATGTAAAATATTGATCGTTAATTATCATAAATTATTTTATTGACAAAACCCTTTAAAATGTACCTATAGGTATAACTATCTATTTTAGATATTGTATTTTTATCAGTAACTGGACTTATATTATTACACTATTTTATTATTATTATTTTATAACTAAAATCTGTTTTCTGTTAAAACAATTGTAAGTTTTTATATAAATATTAACCATGACCGCGTCTTTGTTCGCGTTTTTTGAAATAAATGTACTGTTAGTTACTCGCCATAATAAAAGCTACCTGACAGTGAAAACTGATAAAAAAATATTTAAACATATTTTAGTGGCGCTTTAGAAAATGGAAAAATTTGCAAATTGCAACTTTTGGCTCTTTCGTCTTAAAGGTTTCCGAACCCTGGGTTAAACTATAGTTTGCTATCGAGGTACCGTCACCTTCATAATCCTCTGTAAAGCAATTCTTACGTTTCGGTTGTAAATGTATAGTTGCTGGCTTACAAACGAGTGGCCATCTTAACTCGTCAAATGATTTATGAGTAAGTCCTTAGCACGTGTCTATTGTTACTAAAAAAATAGAAAATGTTAAATGAATTTATTTACATTTTAAATACTATAATGAAAACCTTAAAGTAATAAAAAAATCTAAGGTAAACAATTTAAAGAAAGTCAATGTCCATGCGACATGAACAAGAACGAAAGCCGCATTCCCGCATTAAATAGCGATCACAATTCTCTGCGCAAGATAAACCAGCCTTCTTGTCACCGGTGTCGATCAAACGTGGGACTAATTGCTGTTCTTTTTAAATAAAAAAATATATACAGCTAATCCACAATCTATTGGAAATATAGAAAAAGGGTCTGAATTTATTCGAAATCCTAAAAAATATCATCCCTAACATTGATCCTCAATTGTTTCAGATTTTCGCTAATACTGGTTCTCGAGCCTGAAAATCCTCCTTATGTCACTTACTTGAGGCTTCCCAAAACGAACCCTTTAAGCTATAATGAGGGTGTGGAATAACAAAAGAAATACGCGATTTGGACCACTATCTATCCGGCTTGTCGGATTTATATCGGACCGTAAAAAGTGAGGTAAAATGGAGAAATATTTCAGAATTTTCCAGAACGTGTTATCCTAACTATTACATAAGAATGAAACATTGTCAATATATGTATTTATTCGTTGAAAGTTATTGATATAATCTCTTAATACGCTAATGTGTACCACCTTGCATGTCGTTTTAGACACTTGGTGCAACTTACTCTTAAGATCATAAGACTTAACATATTATATATATTTTACTATATAACGGATACTCATGATTAACGCTTTTTTAATTGCCGATATTTCAAACCAGTTTCATGACTCTGCAAGCTGTGGTACAAATCAAATTTGTACAAAAGAGGCATATTTATGATTTATTGTTACTTATTATATACTATTACTTTTATAATATATATTTATATGTATATGCAGGTCTTTTTTGTTAGTTCTATTTTGAGGGCACGCTATTTCTCTAAAGTTGTAAATCAAGTACAAGGTGGTAGAGCCGTTAGAGCTCGCCCGGGGCGGCACCACCGCCACCCTCATAACCCGCCGTCAAGCAACATGTTC
>DWON01007096.1:0-13238 GCA_018251015.1 Phocides pigmalion okeechobee
CGGTGGTGCCGCCCCGAGCGAGCTCTAACAGCTCTACCACCTTTAAAACATACTACAGAATCAGACACAATAATGGTAAACTGGTGAACTGAATTACATACATTAAGTTTAATAACAAGCTCCATACACACTATAACAGTCTCACCGTTATTTCTACAGATACTTATGTTAAACCCACTATAATAATTCGCTGTGAAGCAATTCTTATATTTCAGTGAACAAGGAGTGATTGTGATTACATTTACAACGCTAATCTTTCATCTTAATTGTGACTAAAGAAACGTCTACCTATGTACCTTTTAATACAAGAACACTAATTAAAAAATATACAATAGTTAAAGGAAGATCGTTCTTTAATCCATCACCCACCTCCGTCACTCGCAGCTTAGCGTGGTGCACCTCCCATTCCACCCTAATGCTTGTTGATGAACTGCATATCTTTAAAAACATTATGGATAAATCTTTACTTGAATTTACCTAACATGCTTCCTTACTAACAAATGTTTGTCGACTCTGCTGGTGACAAGAGGGTTCATGTATATCTCATGCAGAGTAACGCACGTTGAGACAGGGAATCTAGCCAGCGTATAAGCACCCCGTCCTGTTGAAAAAGACCCCCTGTAGGTTAATTAGATTAAGGTTTTATTATAATCCATTTTAAAGTACCCAATGTTATATTTGAGTTAATTAGTTATGTTAATAAAACAATTGAAAATCAATTTCTAATTGCTATTAGGGATTACTAGCTTTAGAATTAGTGTCCTGAATTCGCTAAATAATAAGAAAGTACTGTCTATACGTACACCAAAACATGACTAACAATTCGCTTTTAACTGACTCTAAAAAGAAGGAAGTTCTCAATTGGTTTTTACATTTTTCTCATGTAACTAGCATTAAATTTAGTTTCATTAAACAGAAAACAACTAAAATAGCAAGTAATATAACTAACCTCACGACAACAAAATAAAAAAGTTGATATGTCGAGAAAATGTAACAATACATCAAAACTACAATTACGCTACACAAAAAGAAATAGATTTGTAGCAAAAAAGTGCTTCGTCGCAACATTTTATTTATGGCAGTTTACTTAACGCTTGTATATGATGAAGAATGGTTTTCATATAACAAAAGATCTTGCACGGGAGATATTGAGTTGAAACCTTTCAAAAAATCTACGAAACGAAAAGAGCAACACTGTAATAATCGCAGATATATTTTTTTATAAATTACTAGCTGTACCATGCGCGCGTTGCTACTCAAACAATTAAAATAAATTTAAAGGAAAGACATTACACATAAATTCAATTCAGAACCAACTCAGAAACCTTCGTGGGCTCATGCACAACAACTTTGCTAAAGATCATCGTATGATCAAATGCATAATTTACGAGTTTATAAAGGACATACAGACAAACATTCATTTTTATATATAAGATTACAGTTTAAGGTGAACACCTTAAATATAATTAGAGTAAAACCTGAATAATCCTCAGAGAATTCAATGTCCATATACTCGTAATACAGTGCTAATAATGTTTATAATTTTCTCGTACTGAATAGCAACTTTAATTCACTACGCGAGATATGCACCAATCTTCTTGTCATCAGCAACACCGAAAAACTCGGTGGAGATCGGTATGTGTAATGATTTTAAAATGATTTTACCTGTTGACTTCTTCATTTCACTTCAACACCTATTTATGCTTAAGTATGTAGCTCTGTTCTGGTTTGAAAGATATAGTACGATAGATTTTTATGATATTCAACTTCTCTCTTTTTAATTCATCCCATATTTGGTGTAACAACACGACAGTCCTCGGACTTTATCGAATCTTGGGGGAGTCCAAGTTCTATATAGATTTTGTTACAGATGGCTGTGAGTGGCAAAAAACCCCTAATGTAAAGCGTGCTACATTTTTGGTTTCTAAATCCAATATATAAAAAAAACCTACAAATTGATACAGAAAACAAACAAGCTAAAAATAAAGATACTTGTTTTATTCTTGCTCTGTGCAACTATTTTATTTATTTATAAGATTTAAGGTGGCTCCAGAAAACAAAAGTCTTTACGTTGAAGGTATTGAGTTAAAACTATTTACAAATCGTTGAGTCACTGTAGCGTTCGAGTTTGGGGAATAAAAGTTTACGCTTGAAACGATTGAGTCCGGATCGGCGACAAGATGGGGTTCAGAAGTGCCAGCGCCATGGGGAAGATATGTTGTGAAAGAAAGTCGGGTACACAATAAGCGCTACCTGTATTAATTTTAGTTTATAACAGATACTCAGGATCAACGGTCATTAATTGCAGATATTTCGAAGCAGTTGCATGGCTCGTGGTCTCTGCTTAACTGCGGTGCTGGGGGAAACTGTTGACAGGTGCTAGTGTTACTTTAAAATCGTATACCAGTGAAATCCGTTAGTTCGTCTGATCCGTTACTATTAGATTGACCATTCACAATTACGATAAAATATAAGATATTCTTTGTAATCCTGACGCTATAGGTTACCCTATATCTACGTGTTTGTGTATGGAATATTACCCCTCAATCTAGTTGCAATTTTTTGTTTTAACTCAAAGGTTAACTTTAATACATGAATTCATAGCTATTCCACTATTGTGATACGTAATCCTTACTTACTTCCTTATTCTTATCCTTACTTACTTATTCTTAGATACGTACGGAATGAAAAACAAATAGAAATAAATATTATATTTTCGTGATTTTTGAATCTGAATTACCGCTGACACCTTTTTAAATTCTTTACTGTACAGAAATCGATCCTGCTAAAATTTTGTGATAACAATACCTTATCACATTGATACCTTCAATAACGATGAAAGACAACGTTGAAAAGAAGAACAGCTATTTTTTTTTTAATTTTGTAAACATCTGTAACGTCATCAATTCACAATATTTTTATTTCATTTTAAAGACAGTTCCTGTCTGACCTATTTTTTACTACTTCAGGTAATATCATGGACTAATCAGGTAGTGCTACTCGTATGAACTGCGTACGCTTCAACGTAATCCTCAAGGTGGCACTCATGGATGTATGGACGAGGTGTTGTTTTAGAAAAATAAATTCTTACCTCTTATTCCTTCACACTTGCTTCATTCATGTTATTTCTAGAATACAACACGTTGAAATCCTCTTTCGCGTCTTATTCGTATCTTCCCACATTTACTTCAATTTTAAACTTGAGCTGAATAAAAAATGTTCATATCAATGAGTTTATGCTCGGTGGCGTTGACATATAATCCTTTGTATGCGATTTTTGCAATAACATTCCCGGAAGTCTTATTAAAACACTTTCGATCGTTTCAAGACTATATATATAGTACAGATTAAACAGAACAGTAACAACGGAAAAATAACGGATTTTCATAAATTGAAATCGTTCTAGTAAATATATTAAGCATAGCTGTTATGTGGTTTGGTAAGAAAGGGAAATCAAACCTCATAACATTCATATTTTGATTGTATTAAAGTACGTGTAGTGTAGTGAGTGTTAAGAACATAACCGTTTAGTATATGCCATAAGTCGTTTAGGCTGGAGGTTTGCGTTCGCCGACTACGCCTACAAGCGAGGCGACCATCTCCGTCCTCAAGAGTAACAATACATCTATGCACGAAGTTAACAGAACTCTAGTTCTGTTTGAGCTCGGTCGTAGATGTTCATGGATTGCATAGAATTTTTTACAGTAGATGATATGGACGCTCGTTTTCCAAAATAAAAACCTTTTACGCGCGCCAGCTACAACATTGAAAATTTCATGCTCTCGAAAATGATAACAATATGATTTTTCCTTTGTTTTAGTTTCTATTCGTGTACTTGTTTTATAACAACCATTAAGTTTCACGTGTTTTGTGTATTTGTGTAACAAATTCTGAAAAATAACTTTGTAAAATTCCGTTTCTTCTTATAGACAACATGTAAAGATTTTGTTCGTGAACGGTGAAGTTTCAAATCTTAAGCGATCTATGGGCATTAAAAATTGCCAAAATTGTATTCAGGTGTGGTTGTCGTTTTACTTATTTGGTCAATTCAACAAAGTTTGTTTAGAATCGTTCAGTCGTTTCGATCATTTGGAAAAAAAAACTTCCGCTGAAGGGCAAACATAGCAGGTGCTGCAACTATAGTTCGACCGGCCACTACCATGTACCACCGCCGAACTCATAATCCCACGCAAAGCATTTCTTGTGTCCTGGTTGTAGAGGTGCAGCTGTTTACAAGCGAGCGACCATCTTAGGTCTTAGGTGTAACAACAACAGCCATCAAACAGAACTTGAGTCCTATTTAAAGTCGAATGATTTTCGCAGTCCATGGATAACCCACGCAGGGTTGCCCATGGGCTGAGAAAATAATTAAACATAACCGTTACATAATAAAGCAACAAGAGACCCACAATAACAAAATAAACAGATATGAAAGAATGAAAAGTACATCATAATTTAAAAGTAGCCAAAAATATTTATTGATCCTGATCCATTTCGTACCATTTTGTACCAAACCAAACCAAACAAACTAAAACATTACTAAAGAAAACATACTACTAAAATAGGCTATCATTTCACCCGTCCGTATGTTTACATATAATTTAATCTAATCTGATCTTCTACAGCGAATCATATTGCCAACGTTAGCAATATATCAACAAGCAAAGCCATATTCCAATCTCCGATTCAATATTCTCTAACATATTAATAAACCAAACCAATGCGAACCGCTCCCATATACTGAGTTTATAACAAAAATTCAAGTTATCTTCACTTATCCGCGTATAGGTTTATTTATTTATTTATGATATTTGTTTATATTTTTATTCTATCAACTCTTAAAAAAGAATTGACGTTGCAAAGGCGAACATTACGCCTGATAGATTTATTTACCAGTCATCACTGGGTGGATATTGAAAATAAATTAGCAGGTCCTAAAATTATGATAATCCACATCTTTTTAAAGTATTATGACCTAACCTAACTTCAAGGAAAACTTAACCCAAAACTCACCATATTTAATGCGCGTCTTTCCACACCAGGACATTTGTAAACGATTAAAAAAAGTAAGAATCCTACCTAAAGTCATTCACAGCCTACCGATACGTACTGGTGGGAGAACTATAAATCGACCGGGGAGGTATCACCGCCGCCCACATAATCCGTCGTAAAGCATTACTTGTGTTTCCTTAGAAGAGGTACGGTTGCCGGCTAAACTTTGTAGCGAGGCGACCATCTTAGTCAGGAATAGCAATGTTCGAGCTCAGATAGGATTTCAGTCGTGTTTGTGGATGTACATGGATGTCTGTGGGCTGCGGCTACTTAACATCAGGTGGTTTGCATGCTCCTTTGTTACTGTTCTCACATAAAAAATGACAACACTATAAAATAGAAACGTTGAAAAACCCCAACAAATTCCACTTTTAAAAGACAAACAGCGTAGTTAAGGAACATTTCCGAACATGTAAACCCTCCCCCACATTTCAATTCCGAAGGCGAAAGGAAACTTTCTTAACGTAAGGCGATTTTGTATCTTTTGCGATATTATGCAAATACCTACCTAAGACCATTTTCGCCAACCGATTCTACGTAGTATATGAAAATTCTCTCTCCGCAGTAAATCTGTCTATTGTTATTGCTTTTGTTCGGGAATCTGGATTCTGTTTGTAAAATTCATGCCGTGACCGTTAGATATCCAATTTGTTTCCGTGAATTTTATATCCTAAACAGCCTACCAAATCGAAGTACAAATATTTAATGCTTAACGAATATCCATTTATCGAATGTCCTGAACACGAATCTCTTGTTGTAAACGCGAAACTGAATTATAAGCTCTTTTAAATTATCCTAAATCTACATCAGTTGTTACGTTAGAGTTGTTTCAAATTATTAGTGAGTTAATTTTATAAGTTTTCCTAAAATTATTTTCCTCTGAACTTGTGCATAATTCAGAAAAAACTTTGTTACGTAAAAATATTCAGATCCCACGTCATTGGATCGCGTCATTAATGTATTGTTCATATTTTTATGCACGCTGATTACTTATTTTAGTTCTTTGGTGCTGAAGACAAAAGTAAGGATTAGGTTGTTTAGGTTAGGTTAGGTTAGGTTAATTACTTTTAAGATTTTCCTCACTGTAAATATGAAAATTAGATCTCATATTTTCATAGTTCATTGATTTAATATTAGAAATTATAACTTATCTACAAACATGATAATTCTAAGCCACTTCAAAAATAATCAAGGTTATTATGCAGATTTTTATGAATGTTTAATGATTATTTGTCATTCCGTAAACGGATATTGATGTTGCTTTTTTAAAACATAAACCCAAGTTATATTAGATATGATTAAGTAAAGTTTTACTGGATTCCAACAGACCGATTAAAAAACTTTATAAATTAATATTACAATTACACATCGAATATCCATTATTATTTAATCAAACCGAAACATTTAAATTTTATTTATGTGTACGTGTAGATATGAAAATACAACACGTAAATCAGTATACGATTTGTTGATGGCTTCTACAAATTTTATGTATTCTTAGTGACAGAGCACTTCACGAAAGAGCTAGAAAACTTACACAAATATTATTCTGTTGCCTTAGGAAACGGAGTCCTGCCGCCGAGCTACTAACATCGCCTGCAGCATTACTGCAACGTTACTGCAGCTATATTACATAAAATCAACCCCTTTGAAATCAAGTTCCTTTGACATAGACAGTCTATTACAAAGGAGTTTATGAGAATTATTATTTATATTTACTCAAAAGTAAACATATTCAATAAGACTTCGTGTTATAATGATTACCTTCCGATTTAATTTTTGGAAAGTAAGAAAAATTGCGGTGGTAGTTTCTACTAAAATGTTTCCAAAAAGAAACACTTCACGAGCCGGTGGTATTGATTTTCGGATAGTGTTCTCTGAACAATGCTCTTTGAATAGAAAACATTTAATTAAGATTTATTTAATGCGGATTCTACCACCCGTGGAATACACCCGTATCCATGGATATCCAGATGCAACCTCAAACACTACCAAAATCCTTATCTGAAACAGCATGTCAAAGCTAATGCGTAACTGCTTCTAAAGACTCAGATGGTGACTGCGTTTCTAAGAGTAGCCGGCAGACACACCTCTCCAACCGAAACGCATGAGTTGGTTAAGCGGATTATGAAGATTTCAGTGTTGCCGTCCCCGTCGAAATTTTACCACCTTTCATAAGGGTTGTCACAAAAAGGTTGGTTCTCTATCCAGCATCCTTGACTGACGGCTTCGATGCAGTTTGTTTAGGTTAAGTTTATTTATTAACTCATTATATTTATAAAGGACTGATTTAAAAAGAGTGCCGAGAGTTTTTTCCGTCGGCTTTTTTTTTCCGGTCTTCCTTAGCCAACAGGGCGCTCAAAGTCGATGTACTGATTTTACACTGTACCCTTGACATTCATTAAGTGTATGTAAATACCTTACAATGAAATAAAGTATTTGAATTTAAATTTAAGTTATAGTAATACACGCTTAAATAAATTTACATGTTTAAATAAAATATAATTGAAATAATTTTAAGCATGTTTTATTATTATTATTAACGTAAATAACGGAGTAAAGTAATTAACAGGTCTAGAGATCAACGCACAGCCAATACCGCCGAACCTTAAACCCTGAAACTTTGAAAATTCCACTCTTCAGGACGATATAGGTTGAAAATTTGTATGAATATATTGGTATAACAACTTCAGTGTGAGCAAAGCCGCAAGCAAAAGCTAGTAATGACATAAACCCTTGTTTGAATTCATAGACTGTAAGACAATTTTCTTGGACCAGCCACAAATTACAAAGTTAGCTATACATAGATTGACAAACTTAGGTGCACGCCAGCCACTATGTAAAATTAACAAACTTGCTCGTGGAACACCCTCGTCCTTTGGCTCTCATAAGTTTATATCCGTTGCTGAATTGCATACAAATTGTCCTTATCCATAAATTAAACTACAAAATGACTTATGCTAAGGCAACTAATGTTCTTCTTAATTAACACTCGTAAACATTTAAACCGTTTTTAATTTTTTGCTTTCGAGATTAAACCTTTTAATGGTACCCGGTATCATGGGAGTGACTCTAGGTTATATGGGATTTACATCCATTAAAAAAACACGTCGGTAGCCTGATTCTGTACTTGTAGAGAACACCAGGATCTCAAAACGAATCTTACTCATGTTCTAAAGCACGATGTCCAAAACAGCCACATCTCAGGGCAGGCTCCTCGGCATCTCGAACACCAACCTCTTTCCCGAGATCGCTACGTTGGAACGACTCACGCTCCTACTCTTACCACTCCCGATCCCGGAAGACTCATTTTAGTCGCTTACCGTAACGCAATTCTGGTCCCGAACTACAGTTAGTAAAACATCTTACTATCTTGTATATTTGGGAACTCGCGAGGCGCAACGGTAACTATACCGGTGTCACACCCAGAAGCTTCCAGGTTTGATTTCCGGCCAGGCAGATATTTAAATGATTAATATAAACTTCTGTCTTAGATCTGAATATTTCTTTACTTAACTTTGTATGTGTCCGTGAAACCTACAACGCGAGATATTGGTGTAAAAAGCGTTAATATATGTATATTAACGCTTTTTACATAGACGTAATATTCATTAATGTTTTGTTCCCCAAGCATTCGATCGAGAACAAATATTAATAAATTTACTAGGACTACTAAATAGTATTAAGCTTCTATTAGTTATTAAGAAAGTACAGCCATTCGTTAACATGATATCATCTGTAGTAGCAATTTTAATGGCTAGTTACTCAGTATTTAAAGCATAATTATTAATCAACTTAATCAAACAAGAGCATAAATCTAAAAGTTCATTTATCTTACTTCCAATCCGATAAAATTTGATACAAATCTTCAGCCCTTATTTTACCGTTGTATAGGTAAAATTTCTATGATTATTTTCTGAATGCTAACTGGTATATGCAAAAATAAGATTCCAGATTAATTGGATTGTTGATCTTTGGATCCGTCAGTCACCCACGTTTCTCTTTCTTCCCGTTAGATATATTCTTAAAAATTAAAATCTCAGCTTTAGGCTTAGAAACGTTTAGATATATAATACAACATCGCGTGATCATTAGCCGTGAAACATATCCTCCGCGTTCTTGAGTCAAATCAAGAATGAGGTCCGTCGCACCATTACAGCTGAATATAGTACGGGATCCCTGGTACACTTTTCATCACTTATTACTAACAAGCCGATTTTTCCTGAGTAGCTTCCTTTTGACTAGACGCCCAACTTTTTTCCTTACAGCAACGTTGGTAAATGTTAGCCTAATAGGGGTAACAAGTATAAAATATGTTGATTTCACGAATTGTAAACAATTATTACTAACCGAATTTTTCTTAGTTAAGTATCGAGATAATTATCTAAATAACGTAAAAAAATATTTGTTTTTTACGTTATTTAGATATTTTTTTATTTCACTGTGGAAGAGTAAGAAACGGGCATGCAGGCCACCTGATGTTAAGTGGTCACTACAGCCCATGGACAACCACGTCCAATCTTAAATAGGAGAAGTTCTATTTAAGCATGGATGTGGATACGTTCCTACTCTTGAGGACTAAGATGGTTGCCCCAATAATGTGTATCCGGCAAGCACACCTCCCCAACCGAAACACAATACATGAAGAACATGTTGCTTTACGGTGGGTTATGAGGGTGGTGGTGGTGGTACCGCCCCGGGCCAGCTCTAACGGCTCTACCACCTTTACAATTTTTACAATATTTGATTTGAAAACTAGTAGTAGTACTAGAGTACGTACATTAATCAAATTAATCAATCAAAAATAAAAAATCGTTAATCGTGAGTATCCATACACACTCAATTTTGTTTAAATATCTAAGCTTAGCAAAAGAGTTAACAAATACAAGAGAAAATAACGAAGGCTACATCGGTCTAAATGATTGTTATTAATGATCCTAATGATAAGGAAAATTTACCGTCTTCAGATCGAGCGGACAATTGACTGGATTAATGGTAGGATTTAGGATTCAAATGCCTTTGACCATGAGGGTTGGAGCTATTTATTTTTGACTAATCTTGATTGTGGAATAAGCGTTTCGTTGTTTAACGTTAAGGGAGGAAATTTACCCTTGGTATCTTCGTTTGTTGGTAATATTATTGCTTTGAATAAAGGTCAACGGATTAGCTAGTATTGTCTTCAATGATTCGCATTGCTTGTATTATCATCGAGTCATTGGAACGGCTTGGAGCGTGCTCCAGGTTTACCAGGTTATGGGGAGACACCACACTGAGTAGTGAAATAAAGAAGCTTATAATGTTGCAGCAGAGAGTTTAATTAGTCAAAATAACGTTCTTTAAAAACACATTTATGTCTTATGTTCAGGCCATCGGATGTTAAATGGCTGGTACAAATTATGGATATTCAGATTTTGCTCGGAAGAGTAGACATCTACGTCAACATCAAACAACATTAAAATTCTGCGTTACGTCGTGGATAAATGCGTTGCTACTTCTAACTGAGACTCTAAGGACTGAGATAGCCGCCAGACTTATAAGTGTAGGCAGCAACCGCACCACCTCAACTGAAACTCAAGAATTACTTTACGCCATATTATGGTAGTTAGCCTTGGCGGTTGAACTAGTTCGTCCTACCACCTGCAATATTGTTCTACCACCTGGAATATTCTATATGTAAACCTCAACATACTCTTTATCAATATGAACGAGGCGACCATCTAAGTACAGTCCAGCAATGCCTACGAGCTCAGAGAGGGCTTCAGTTCTGTTTGAGTTTGCATGTGATTAACCTGAGGTTATAGAGACTACTTAATATCAGGTGGTCTGCCTCATTCCTTATTTTTTCACATAAAAATAAGTATCTTAGATGGTTTTAAGTTAGCACAAACATGGAATTCAGTGGTTATGTAAGTTACAAATAGTGTAAAATTCAGTGCGTAAATATAGTTAGCGTGGCGTGTAGTGATACGGAACGCAAAAAAAAGACGAACTAGACGTAGGGTAGATCGATAAATCTCCCATTAGTATCTCAACAACAGATTCCTCTCCTATCGTTTCTATCATAGTTTCGCAATGACCACGAGCCATGCAACTCGTTCGAAATATCGGCAATCAAAAATCAAAACTCGTTAATCGTAAGTACCCGGTACATATAAAAATGTATAAAGATATAAAAAGTTTCATAGATCCTGCAACAAACTTGGATACAACGCCCTGAAATTACAAGAGCGCTGTGATGCAATTTACTTCGCTAACATTCTGTTAGGTAATAGGGTTGTCAGCAAACCGCTTTTTTAAATATTAACTTTTATATTAATTAATTTTTATATTTTAGTCTATTGTTTTATTTGCAGGAAGTTACAACTTACAAGTATTATTTAAATAGTAAGTTTTGTAGATGTTGCAAAATAAAATTGTGTATTTTTTTTAATAATTGTAACATCAATCTCATTTAACATTACTGTAGTTTAGTGAAGTAAGAAACACAACTATTGAATATGAATATACATACATACACACACGCACACCACAAACACGCATTTGTCATCAGTACGTGCTTGCGTATTTTGACATTATATTAGAAACTCTATAATTGTTTCGGTAAGTAAGTGTAGCGATGGTACCACCCCTTTGGCACCCTTTCTCACCTTATCCCGTTAGCGTCAACGGGGAGATACTACTGGTAACTGACGAAACTGATAAAGGTTCAACCCTGTGAAACCCTGTAGAAGGGAATGAATTAGTGAGCACGTGATATAAAGGAAGAGCGGCGCCTTAGGGCGTATGTTTGAACTCAACATGGCGTGTACATATTTGCTGTTAACGGAGTTAATATTAATGGAAAAATGCAAATCGTTTTATACATTCGATAAAGGAATACACATTTTGATCTCCAATTTATTGGAGTTACCTTTTTAATAATACATAGAAATAAGTTCGTAGTAACCTTCCCTTTTTGGCACTTTTTTGGGGGCACGTTTCCAGAAGTTTCCAATACAGAAAGTTTTATGTCATTTTTTGTAGCCCCTCCTTTTTTATCTATTTTTTAATATATTTTTTTTCATTTTGGCAGTTTTTGATATTTTCGAAATTTCCTTTAGGGGTACACATGGCCCCCACGTGCCCCGTTACCGGCTATATTTTTACATTTTTATTCTATTCTCAGTCTTGTGTTATTCTCAGTCTTCAGAATAGTGATGCATTTTTAGTCTTGTATGTGGTTGAACGTAGATGTCTACGATCTGCAGATACTGTTTAACATCGGTTGACCTGCACTGTAGCTTGCTAACTTATACGAAAAATTTGTTATTTCTACCTGATATCAGATCTCTACAGATTATCAGGTATCTATAACTGATGTGAAAAATGCAACTACTTATTATATATTAGCTCATAAGACAAAATTAAAATTAAGCCTAAAATCTTTGCCGCCAAAATCTGTATAAGCCAGGGTAATGCATCATTTTTATTACATATTCATATATAAATGTCGAGGTAGGCCTGCTTTAAGAGACGAGTAAGGTCCTAAAATCTAAAATATGCGTGCCTTACCAAAGAATGAACGGCATGGATTTAACAAGTTGAACTTCAAAAAGCTCTAAATCACTTTCACTTAGTAATAAAAAAGCTTCTCGAAAACTTCGACGTATAGCATACGCCTTCGTCTGTAAAACTTTACGTATAATAGAAAAAGTTAGAAGGATATCTCTTGAAACCTTAAGAAAGGTAATATCTATCGATTATTGTCACTACGTCATAGGTAAATAGATATAATACTGACAATCCCACGTTTGTTCAACGCTGTCGGTTACAAGACGGCTAGTTCATATCTTTCGCAGAGTATTGCGATTGCTATTCAACGCGGAAATGTGGTTAGCGTTTTAGCAGCGTTAAGTTAGGCTTTGTTATGTTAATTACAATGAAAACCTTAAAACTAAATATAATAGTTTTAAGGTTTTCATTGTAATTAACATGTTAAAATAAAAAAATGTATGTATATGTATCCAGATAAATATGTATCCAGAGCACGACTGGGGATTTTTTTTACATTTTACTATGTAACGGGTATTTACGATTTATGATTTTATTGCCGATATTTCGACCCAGGAGCGTAGCTCGTGGTTATGGCTAAATTTAACTAAACTAAATTAGCTTTTAGCCGTGACCACGAGCAATGCAACTGATTC
>DWON01007097.1:0-13238 GCA_018251015.1 Phocides pigmalion okeechobee
AATCGTTAATCGTGAGTACCCGTTATATTGCATTATGTATGGATTCCGCGATAATATCAGTTTAAAATCGTATACAAACACATAAGTTCAGGGTCGGCAATGGTGTCTGGCAAGTGGTGGTATCAATTCTACCTCCCAGATCGAACTATAGTTCTAGCACTAAATTTTTCCATTGCCACTAAGTTCTGTCAGAAAAATAATCGAATATTTTGAATCTAGCCTAAAATCATGTCATACTAAAATATCTTATATATTTATTTACCAGCCTTCATATATAAACGAAAAAAATAAATTAAATTGAGCTTTTTCATAATTAACAGTAATGGTACGTCACACGTAATTGATTTCTCTTTAAGTGCTACAAACAAACAAACATGCAAACATAGTCTTCAAACTTTGGCAAACATCCCTCTTTTTGCATCAAGAGTTCAAGACGGTTATAACTTTTATTTAAGATTTGACGTAATTGTTATGAAAAAAATTGTGGTTAATGTTCATTAAAGTAATTTTACGTAATTTTGCAAACTTAATTAATGCCATTTCAATAATTTTTGCAATTTTGTTAAATATTCTTTTTATCTGATTTCAATATTTTTTGCTATTTTAATGGGATGTATTTAAAGGAAATAGAGAAATTAATATAAATTAATTATTGAGTTAATATTAGGTATGAACCTCATTACATATTTTACTACATATTATCAAACAAACCTCATTTACCGCGACTGTCCGTCTGAAATTCAACTATCCAACGAATTTTCAGGCCGTCATCATAAACGGATAGTTTTTGAAAAAAGTGTAAATGTATAGTGCATCGCAGTCTTGTGTTAATTGTCTGAAATATGATGATGATTAAAAATTCATGTTAACTGTCAGTTTTACTAGCGTATGCCGCGTGAACCAATACCTGAAGTTTAAAACAGTGTACGACAGAATTATTCCACATTAACATAAAATACATTATAAACACTGCAAGTACGATGAAAATCAGTTATATTTTAATCTAACCTACAAGCTCTACGCAATGATTGATTACTGTAAGTCCATTATGACACGGAAAGAAAATGAAGCAATATAAGCTCTTTCTTCAGTGAGAAGTCGGGGCGGATTACTAGTAATCAATATTTGTATGTGCAATATTAAGGTACCTATTTGAAGTAGATAATTATTTTTCGAAAAAATAGCGATGTGGAGAATTTAGCGATAATTCTTTAGAAATATATTATTGTGTGTAGTGTCTAAAAATACATTATGAAAAATAGTTATCTTTTGAGAAGAACTGTGTTTGCTGTTACATTCAAATACCAGATCATATCACACATCTCTTTGCAAAGATGGTAATAAAATCAATGATTGCTTGAGTGGTAAAAATGTATTATCTGGAATTTTTTCACATAATTTACTAATGCTTCGTGAATACTTTATTCTCATTTTACTCCTTGTGTAATTACGTGTATAAAATCGTTCTGAGTTTCTTCGAAGTGATCCCAACTTTAGGACGATGAATCCTTAAGACGTGAAATTTTGAGTCCGGGGAAAACCTCCATCATTAGTATAAGCAATATTCAGACAACAATTTGCGCTTTACCCAAATATTCGGGAGTTTTAAGTGTTTGTCGGCAGTTTAAATTAAGGCTTTCTTGCGTGTAATGTTACGGAAATACCTACCACGATTATATCACCAGATTAAAGATAATAGGGAAAAGTGTAGATAAATCTGACAGTTAATATGGAAAGATTTAAGAAAATGAATAGTCATTTGTCTTCATTCGTCGACAATCAGAATTTGTTCACCAGTTACAAACAGTCACCCTGTCATTGAATGACTCACCGCCGTGTTTTCCCGATCCAATGATCAAGCGATGTTTCCGTTTCAGTTACGTCAAGGTAACTTCTAGATTTCGGATTTATAGTATATCTATTTCTAAATATTATAAAACAAAGTCTCCCATCCTGTTTGTCTGCCTGTTCGCGATGAACTCAAAGAGTACTAAACGGATTTTCTCAGTTTCAACAACAGGTCGCGATTGCTGAGGAAGGTTTTGGTGCATAATATTTATTTCCAAAATTGACAAGCAATTAAATAGTTACATGCAATATAGTAATTCAGTCGTCGTTTGAAATGGATGTTTCTAATTGTTGGTTTTTGTAACTAGGTAATGGCTGGATGCATACATGAAAAAAATACAAGTAAATACAAACTGTTACGCGAGCGAAGCTGGGCCGGGTCGTTAATTGAGATAATAATGATATCAAATCAAAACGCTACAGAGCGTTCATCCGCACATGCGGATTTCAAAGCTACAATTCTAAATAGTGACCTAACAAATAAGTTAAAAACGTACCTAACATTAGCTACGTTTTTAACTGGAAATTATTAAGGAAAATTATTTACAATATTTAAGTGAAATTACTTACGCCGTTTCGTATTAAATTGTTATGTTTCAAGTTACTTTTAATTGTCAATTGTTAGAAATGAATAAATAAAATGTAACACTGACACAGTTTTAAAAGGTGGTAGAGCCGTTAGAGCTCGCCCGGGGCGGCACCACCCCCACCCTCATATCCCGCAGTAAAGCAACATGTCCTTCATGTATTGTGTTTCGGTTGGGGAGGTGTGGTTGCCGGATACACATTATTAAGAGTAAGAAACGGGCATGCAGGCCACCTGATGTTCAGTGGTCGCTGCAGTCCATGGACAACCACGTCCAATCTCAAATAGAACAGATGGTCAATTTAAACATGGACGCGGATGCGTTCCTACTCTTGAGGACTAAGATGGTCGCCTCCAATAATGTGTATCCGGCAACGACACCGCCCCAACCGAAACACAATACGTGCGGAACATGTTGTTATCAGGGTGGCAGTGGTACCGCCCCGGGCGAGCTCTAACGGCTCTACCACCTTTGAAACATAAATCTTAATTAGAAAGGTTTAATTTAATTAAAGAGTTTAAAATTATATACAAATACTTATTTAAACATCTGTTCATTCAGTAACCATCGCCAGACCTATGTATTTGTAGCGTAAAGCAGTCTTTGCTTTTTAATAAAAATTATGGCTTTCGTCACACTTAATTGAAGTACCATACAATTTCCACAAAAATAAACGATAATATAATATTATACAAAAATCCATAAGAAAATTTCTCTGCGCCAGGCAGTCTGAAACTGGTAGCAGACACTGGTTCCAGGAGCTGCACAAAGGAGTTGACCCTCGGTCAATGGCTGCGATCAGGTGTCTCTTCCACACAAGGTTACCGGTTTCGGGTTCAGGCGGGATAGGGCTCCAGTGGCCGTGACGGTTCGTACCAGCACAATTGTGTTAGAAGACCTGATTATCAACAATCGAGACTTGCAAAAATATGCTTAACACGATTTCTTTAAGGTCCATTTTTGTATGTCAACTAATTATAAGGCTGGTTAACAGAAATGGGACACTAGTTACTCTAAATACAATTATTCGAAAAACAAAACGATATGGGGTTTTGTTTGACATTTTATGTAGGTACAGTTAGTTTGTGGTATTCTATCAAAGCGTTATACATTGTGGATAGAGACGGCTAGTTATGTCTTTTATAGCCGAAAGTTTATAACGACAATATAAAATACGATCAAATTGAATCCCACTTTTGCACATTTTTTCACGTTTCGCTATTTTATTCTCCTCTTTTATATAGTAATCAACTTTCTGTTACTATAACTTGTAAAAAATGAGATAAAAATGGCACATTCTTGTTCGTAAAGTTCTAGTTAGGTATGTTAAAATCATATTAAGAATAATTTAATAACTTATCTTACAGAATCCTCAATAAAATTGCACTATAAAACTTAATAGCAAAAGCAGTGTTTTAAGCATTAATAGTATAAATTGATTATGCGCTTAAATACCTTATATATTTTGTAACTAAAACTGTAAAAATTTATATTCAACCCGTTCTACGTTCTACGTACCCGTTCTAATTAAAATAATTAATAAATATCCATCTAAACCGTTGGTTGGACATTAAATTTGTATACATTTGAAATCGCCTTTTATATAATTTTATTTCAATACCTTTCTTTGGTGCACCAAAGAAAGGTATTGAAATAAAAATGCTATTTTTTTATTAATTAAAAAAATAGCATATAGCATTTAAACATTAGCACTCGCTCTACAAAAAACATAACGACGAATAATTTATTAAAATTGATAAATTCGTTAGTAGCAACAATGGCCTGACTGCAAGTTATTTTATGTCCAGTGATGGGAGTCTAGGAACGCGTTTTCTCTATAACGCGGTAAAATTTTTGAAATTATGACAAAGACAATTCAAAGGACAAGGTTTCAAATTCTATTTGTTCAATAAATAAGCTAATTACAGATACATTCATGTGCAGCTATGACTGCATAAATTACATATACGAGTACTTTAATACAGCTGAATGCAGCTGCGTTCATGGGACCATGCCGTACGGCCACGGACTCCCTTTATATTGTTTAGTTTAGGCTTTTATTATAATTAGCTTTAAGATTTTCATCATCGTAAATATATATTAAATAATCTTCTTTAGTACTGTACTAGGTATACTAAATTAGTCTAAGATGAAAAAAGTGCCTGATATTATAATTTAGCAATTAGTCTACTGAAATCTTTATAAATATCTTAGCAATGAATAAAATACACCTATAATAAAAGAAACATCAGTTACAACAAACTTATTATACTAATAAATCGAGGACATTATATCGATATCATTAGTATATTGAATTTATGTCTATACATATCACGTACATCCACCTACCTACTTTAAAGTATGTTGGTCTATAGCAACCGAATCTAAGGCCGTAGGACCATTTTGAAAAAACTATAAACTGACATTTTACTGTCAGACTTTGACAGCTGTTGTCAAATGTCAAGTGTCAAATCAAATAAGTCTAAAATGGTTGAAAGAGCGTTTGTTCTGAACTTTCATTTGTAAATAACTTTATATTATAATGTAAATATCGCCATCGTGAATATTCTCCTTGAATTTACTAAATGTGTTGAGTTGTCATGGGTGATAGCAGTGATTCTGAAGAGTTTTACGACGCTGAGGAGTTTACGCCCGTAAAGGGATCAAAGTGAGAATATATTCTTTTTTCAACGTTTTAGTTGAATACACTTGGTACTTTATATTTTTTGTAGTTTACCATTGAACAGGTGATCTACTAAATTGTGTAGTGTTTACTTAAATTGCAGTAGAAGTGTGTTTTTGAAGGAATGTTTTTGCGGACATAAACAGATGTTTCTTGTATATAGACGGCCTTGGCGAGCATATAGGGAGTCCTAATGATCGTTTCTATTCAAGGGGAACTAATTCGCCTTAGATATATAGACGTATTGATATGTCAACATAAATACCTCTTCTATTTCGTGTACTACGTTGTCATCTCTTAAACATTTATATGTATTTTTATTCGATGTCTTAGATCTAACTTTCTTTCTTTAGTCTATAAAAATAAACTTTCTTTAGTTCAGATGTCAAGGGTCATTTTATTAAGTCATATTTATTTATATTATAAATAAAAATTGAAACACCTGAATTAAATACTAATATGAATTTGTAATTAAATATAAAGTCTAATAGTTGCGCAATGAATTAATCATAATAAAATTACTCATAAATTCAAACACAAACACTGTGTGGAAATACCTATATTTTTTGTAATGATCACCTATTATGAGTATGTTGCAAGAAAACCTGAAGAAAAACAATGATGAGAACCACTTGTAGTTTTTTCAATAACTAACTATGCCCTGCAGTTTTAAAGTCATTTAGAAATTCGACCTACTGAATTATTTTTGTGTTTAATTCACACACACATTATAACCCAAACTACATTTTTAAGTTATTACTTAATAGAATTCTATACTGGTATGTATATGTATATGTATGCCAATTAAAGGCATGTACAGCACTTAGTTATTTAACACTATGCATAATATTATTATGAGTGTTCTCAATAAGTTGAATAGCCAAGAAACTTCTAAACTCAAGACCTATTGTATTGAAAGACATTTCCTCAAAAGGTTTTGTAGTTAACGTCAGTAATTAAAGCCTTCAAACAAGCAAAAAACAACATCTTCATTTTAATAATATAAGTGTTCATATTTTGTATTTTAAACAATAATCTTGTCTGATTACATAAGAATATTTTCAGTTGTATAAACTGGTTTTTTCATCAAAGTCTTTAAAATATTTAAATTGGTCTCATTTTGCTTTTATCATGTATATTTATTTTGTTAATTATTCACATATGTATGTATTTATATAAAGTTGATTTTCAATTTTTTAAGGTATTGTTTAACTCTATAGACATTGGTGACAGTGGCTACGCTTTTAAGTCAGGTGGCCTCAGTCCACAGGAGTAGAAATGCATTTATGTGCTACGACATATAGTATTATAGCTCTGTCTGAGGTTGAATGTGGATGTCCATAGGCTACAGAGGCTACTCAACCTCAGATGGCTTATTGTTTGCTACTCTTCCTACATTAAAAGGCATATTTACTGTCCTTGATTTATATTTTCAATCTATATAAATAAAATTTTGATTTCATTCCATTTAATATTTTTACCTAATAATAATTTGATTAACTTTTCTGTTTTTAACAGGCATTGAACACATTATAGTAAACATTTTTAGGTTAATTTGAGAAATAATGCTTTTGCAACCCATTTCCAATGAAACCTATGTCATATTGACTAGATTACTTTCAACAGGATTGTTGCTGACAGATATCTGATATTTGAAGATAAAACAAATGCTTCTATTGTTTAAGAATGTATGTGAACAAATTCACACAGCCAGTATTGAATATATTTATAATATTTAAGTAAGTTTCTTATCTCATTTCAGAAGATCTTCAATATGTAAGAGTTTAAGTTTGACAGAGAGCTCACATTCTATAGACAAGGATAAAACATTAGTTACAAAAAATGGTGATGCAGTCCAGCCAACAGCAGTACCTACAGTGGTCAGTGAAGTCACACCTGTACAAGATGACAGAAACACTGTTAAAAATGTAAGTAAATAGGGTTTATAATGTCAGTCTGTTTGCCTAGTCGTTCTTTACACTAATGAGACTGACCACTTATCCAATTACCATGACATTCTAGATTTGTTTTGTGTACATATAGTAAAGATTTCTAGCATAATACATGTATTCTATGATATATACCATGTAAGATATAATAGAATAGAATTAACAAAGAAGTTCTTCCAATATTACATACATGTCACTATGATTGTTTATAAATTTCGTTGTAATCACATAAGCAAGTGTAGTCTAATAGCATGTAGTAGTGTAGTGTGGAAGTTAGTGTAAGAAAATTATTTATTTACTAGCTGTGCTCACGACTTTGTCAGGGATGATTTAACTAAATTAACTGAACTTCTTTATTCGTTAACAAATTTCAATGAAAAAAAACACTAAATGTTAAGTGAAGCCCATCATAATATAATTTTGAAAACTGCATTCAAATCGGATAAGCCGTCTCTGAGATTAGTGTGCACTAACATACAGATATACAAACATAATGACAAGCAGACAAAAAGAAAATGCATTGATTTGGGTTCTCTTGTGTATATAAAGGAAACCCATTATAATTTTTTATATATATTTGCCATATACAGACAGCAATCAGTTACAGTTTTATTATATGTATAGATTTGTTGGACTATCAATACAAGGAAAAGTGTTTACAATTTAAAATTTCTGTCTGTGTAAATGACTGTCCTTACAATTATGGTAATTACTTTTTGCGATAATGGTCACAAAAGTTTAATAATCTGTAAAAGTATGCCTAAAAAGAAATTCCTTATGATTAGGCAATATATGGTAGGTATATACATTTAAGAGACAAAAGTACTTAAAGGATGGTTGTTTAACAATCATGTGTAAGACTATTAACTTTAAAGAACTGATACTAGTCCCCTTATAAGCTTATCTTACTAGTTAGGAGTAGCATCAACTAGTTTGGATATGGATGTCTATGGACTCATACCATCGAGCATCGGGTGGTCTGCATGCTCATTTGCTACTATTCTAAACATAAAAATAAAATAACATATAGACATAAAATTAATAACCTTAGTAATAATTAAGAAGTTGTAAAAAATTAGCTGCCAACCCTATTACAGGCAGTCATCGACTTACGTCGTTACGATTTACGTCGAACCATGTTTTGATACTATTCCTCAAACAGACGTCAATTGTTTCAATTTCCAGCATAGGAGAATTCACTTGTCGCGAATAGAATTGATAGTATTGATATAGAGGATAGAGGTAGAATTGGTAATTTCTTTAAGCCAAAAGTTTAATTTATTATCATTATATATTTTGATTATTAAAGTTTTATCCTTATTATTAAAATTAATAACACAAATACCAAAAATTACTAGCAATTTCATAAGTATAAGTACATATATAACTATTTATAAAGTATATATATCCTTTGTTATAAATGCAGTTTTTTTTTTTAATTTTGATTCCATATGGATCCTAACCCTTGAGTTTTACATGTAAACATGAAAACATATGTCTTGACTTACGTCATTTCGATTTACGTCGCGTATTACGAGAACCTAACATGCCGTAAGTACGAAGACTGCCTGTATTGATTAATTTGCCAGATCAACTGCAATTCGCTAGAATTAAAGAGATATTGCTGTTTTTCATTGACACCTAATAGTTAAATATGTTTCAGGTGGTACAGGGTCGTAGGAAGTTCCAAGAGCTGCGGCGCTGCATGCAGACGGAAGAAGAGGACGATCCTGATGCTGGGGTGTCCACTGACCACCACAGCTACGCTCTGGAGCATCCATTCAAGTGAGTCTATACTAGTGATATGCTTGATCTGCTTATCTAAGGATATTAGAAAAAGAAAAAAGATATAATATAAATGTTTCACAGTTTAAATGATTTTGAACGTATTTTTTCATTATTGATTTCCATTATGTGTATGAAATTATAAGTGTAGGTAATAATGAAACAATGTTAGCCTATACTATATGTACTAATTTCCATATATCATACTTATAATTAATAGTAGAGGTAAGTGCTACATATTTTTTGGCATAATAATGAGTCGCCATCTTGGTTTTTTAACATATTTATTTAGTTGAATTTTAGTTGCTTTTTGAAGTTTATTTTTTAGGGTTATTTGGATTTAACTATCCTTGTTTAAAAGATTTTGTATTAGTATGTATACATGTGTAATCTCAAGCTAATTAATTTTGTTAAATTATGAACATAATGTTAGTTGTTTACGTTAAGTAAAAACGATGTTATTAACAAAAAGAATACAATTTGTCAGTTCAGCGATGTTGGTTCTGTAGCATATTTTCGCCCTGTTCATGTAAGTCAGGATGGCCGAGCGGTCTAAGGCGCTGCGTTCAGGTCGCAGTCCACTTCTGTGGGCGTGGGTTCGAATCCCACTTCTGACAATTTATTCGCGTTGTTGTTTTTTTATTTTAAAATGACGGATAAATAAAAATAACATTAATATACTTTATTTTTATAACTTTTTTATAATTTGATTAACTGAAGAACTTTTTTTTATTATTTCCTGATTTTCTAGAACAGAACTTTATAGCTATAAAAGAAATTGCATTGTATTGTTTAAAAACCAAACAGAATTTTCTAATGTTTAGAAAAATAAATAAAAAACGTTTTTATATGCTTGGGTTGTATGTAACAGAACCTTTGAGCTTAATTTTTATCGGTTTAAGTTACACTAATTTGAAACTTTGCACACGTATCAAGGACCGATAACAATGCAATAATATGAAAAAATGAAAAATAGTACATAGTTAAAAAAACTAAAAAACGCGCTTTTTAGTTATTGTTTTTTTTTTTAATTTTATTTTACCTATTATTTATTTAGCGTAAAGTTTACATGACTTTTGGTAGTGACGTGTGGTTGCCGGCTCACTTTAAAATGAGGCGACCACCTTAGTCCTCGGAAGTAGTATCGCATCTGTGATCGATGTAAGGTGAGACTCTTGTTCTTTGTTTATGTGAGAAGAGAGTAGCAAACGAGTATGCAAACCACCTGATGTTAAGTAGTTACAGCCATAGACATACACGTACCATCACAAACACGACCGAAATCCTATCTGAGCTCGAACGTAGATATGTTGCTACTCCTGAGGAATAAGGTAGTCGTCTCGTTTCAAAGTGTAGCCGGCAATCACTCTTCTCCAACCGTTACACAAGTAATTTACGGCGGATTATGACGGTGGCGTTGGTATCTTCCCTGTCAAAGTATAGTTCTCACACCTATAAATTAGTTTAAAACCCTTCCCCTGAACCTCTCCTGTTATTAATGGGTACCTTATATAGTATTATGTTCCATATAATGGACACTTAACATGTTCTTTTTTTTCAGAATCATATCTCATGATACGTTAAGCTTAAAGAGCATGACGTCTTTGGGGAGGATCGGGAGGATTCTAAGTGGCGTCGCAGAGTCGCATCGTAAGAATACCTTTAACTATTATTCCTGCTTCCCTACTACAGTGCAACCTCGATATAACAATTCGCAGGGGGAAAAGTAAATATTCGTTATATCCAATAACTCGTTAGACTGAGGTTTGTTATATTGAGGAAAGTTGGTCTAAAATTTGTTATAAAGAGGAAAAAAAATAGTTTTATTCGCGAAACCTGTCATATATTGGTGGGAACGTTATGTAGAGGTTTTGAGTTGACAAAATTCGTAAATTAGATGTATTTAAACTTTTTTGATAGTTGATAATTAATTATAACGAGGTTGTTTGTAAAAATGTTTGTAATGTAAAGAGATATTTCACATTGACTCTTATGGACAATTCAAGGGGATTACAAAGAATTTATTTTTAGAATTTGTTATTATTATGAAAGTGTAAGAAACGGGCATGCAGGCCACCTGAGGTTAAGTGGTCACTGCAGTCCATAGACAACCACGTCCAATCTCAAATAGAACAGAAGTTCTATTTAAGGTTGGACGCGGATGCTACTCTTGAGGACTAAGATGGTCGCCTGTAATGGTAATGTGTAATGGTAATGTGTATCCGGCAAGCACACCTCCCCAACCGAAACACAATACATGAAGAACATGTTGCTTTACGGCGCGTTATGAGGGTGGCGGTGGTGCCGCCCCGGGCGAGCTCTAACGCTTCTACCACCTTTTCGACATATCGGTAATCAAAAATAAAATACCGTTAATCGTGAATACCCGGTACACAATAAAATATATAAATTCCGAGATCATACTAGTTTAAAAACACATGTTTTCAAAGAAGTTTGTTCATTTAATAAATATAGAAATAGCTAAATATTTACGTTTCCGAACTTATCGTTTACTTATCAAATACATTTTTTGGTAAATAAAATAAAATTTATTATGGATATATTTTCTTATTACGTGTCAGTTGCAGTTTATTGACGTTCAAAAAGAGTTCTTTAAGAATCAACTTTGAATAAATGTCGTATGACTTTTACTAAGAAAAATCGATATTTTCTATCTCAACGAATCGGGTATAGTTATTGAGGTAGACCGATGTCCCGGTTTGAATTATCCGCTAAATGGTCAAGTAACTCACCATGGACTTTCCTCAAACACTATTTCCTCAAAGACATATCTGAGAATCTTATGACTATAATCCGACTAAACAACTATACACTACAGCTGAGTCAGCGTGAAGGTGCGTAAACTATTTACTTCTATTCCTTCTTAGTCACATAACTGGCGATTTTATGATGACGTCACTAATTAGGTCTTCATTAATTTATCCTATGGAATGTCGAGCGTAACGTTATTTTGGTTAATTGACCTCGTTTTGTTATGGCGTGAGTGTGTCGTGATCACGCGAGGGCAGCTAGATTTGGACTGACGGCTGACGTTGTTAAAATTATTAGTATTGTTGATGTAGAGTAAATAAAGGGAAGACGGTCGCAGGACGGCTGACAGGATTACTCAAAATGGGGATCGCAAACCCCTAGAGACTCGTCAATTCATCTTACTGGGTACGCGACAAAATTTACTACCCTTCGCAATTATAATCTATTTGTACTGATTTAAACTTTAGTAAAAGCCCTAAGTTTTGCTATTTTTGTCTTCAATTTGATTACATACCTAATAAAACAGAAAGCTGTACGTTTTGTATAAGAATGAGCTATCCTGGGGGAAGGAGGTATTTAAAAGATAGGGGTTTCGCGGTAGTTTGGTATAATTAAAGAGGGTTCGTAAAGCTATAAGTTTGAGTAAGCCTGCTATCGTACATTCCATTGAATGAATTGTTCCTATCGTTAATATTGAAGTATTTTAATAGAAGATGTCTAACCACCTCTTTGAAAACAAGACGTGTTTGTATCGCCAACACACGCGCACGCATGCTAGCACGCACGCACGCAAACAAGCAAGCACTGGCTCACACATACGTTTGTGTATACACACACATGTGTAAGTCGTATGTGTACCTCGCGATAAGATTCCAGCCTCACATCTTAAAACATTTATTTAGAAAGGTATCTCCGGTCTAGAGAAAACAATTTCAGTTTAGTGCCGCCTCACGCAACGCTGACTGGGTTTAATATATGAAAGACGCAGACACAGCGTTAAGAAAATCAAAATCAATCAAAATCAAAATATTTTTATTCAAAGTAGATTCTTTACAGAATTCTTTTTGAACGTCAATAAACTACCATCGACTCGTAAGGTGTTTCGTTTTAGAGAAGAGTCGGCGACAGAAATAATAACATGGTAGCTACCGGCGATATTGATAACACCATATCGGATGGTCCGATGCATTATCTATAGACAGCTTATCGTCTGCGTTGTACGTATGTTGCCGTACTATGCCCGACCTCCAAATCTCTGATAAGCTCGACGACAACGGTTTACAACGGTTTTTGGGTTGCTTAAATAGTAAACTGGCTTAAGACTGAGACTAAGATAGCGATTAGCGTAATGAGAGAGTAAAACGAAATAAATATGATTTATCAAGTTGTTGTTTAACACTTTCCCTGCGGCTACAACACTGCTGTGTAATTCTGGGCACGACGCGCTTGCGGGTAATACACACCTGTTTTGTAAGGACAAATTTGTATGGATTACGGGCAAATAAAAATGTTGTTTTGACGTCGGCGCCAACAGACTGGGGGCGGACATTACGTCTGTGTATTCGTAGATGATACACACATGCATAATTAAATTCAAATTCAAATATTTTATTT
>DWON01007098.1:0-13237 GCA_018251015.1 Phocides pigmalion okeechobee
ATTTTAATTTAAATATAATTTTTCATTTTAATTTTAATTTAGTTTAAAGTTTACTTACTTACTCTAGCAACCAAATGTTCTCATGTACCTGTAACATTCAAATTGAGGTAACTTTTTTTATTTATAGAGTGATTGAAATGAAAAGAATGCAAAATATTAAGTGAAGCTTACTGAAAACCGTACTGAAATCGGTCAAACCGTTTGTAAGATTAGCGTGTACAAACGTACAGACAAACAGGCAAACAAAATAAATAGTCTTTGTTACTTTTTTAACGTAGCTTTCTATTTGTGAAAATAATCGTTAAATTCTGTCCAGTAATTTAGGAGATTATTTGTAAAATACCAAACACCTTGTTGCATGACTTGTAATCACGGCTAAACATTTAAACCACGAGTGGCCACGAGCCATGCAACACGATTACAAGTCAAAAATAGTAAATCGTAAGTACCCAGTATATAGTAAAATATATGTATGAGTAATTCCACTGTTATTTCTTATAAAAAAGTATATATTGTGTACTACGTGAGATACTTAATATTCAATTCCATAAAATTATGTCCTGCTCCTCTTCATAATTTGAACTATGGGGTCCACAGTATTGTAAAAAGTATTGTAACATCAGCTTAAAAATCTTATAAAGAAATTAGCTTTGAATAACATATGGTGTATACTTTTGTGACGTGGATTGATAATTTTGGTTCGAACCCGTTCGTGGTTAGTGTTTTAAACATAGGACTTCTGATATAGCGAAACGATTGCCTTCTGTTGCTAACGGACCCACAGCGTAACGTGTAGCTCAAATCACTTAAGCATGAAACTTCGCCACCAGCGGTCACCCATCCAATTTCCGACCACACCCGACGTCGCTTTACTTTGTCCATCTTTACGACCTTCCGCCTTTCCTTACTCCAAACTTAGATCACGTATATACATAGTAATAAAATACTAATTGTTATCTATCTGGCGTAAAAACTTTACCCATATTGCATATAACCCGCCGGTTGCGTAGTCTGAAACAAGTGAAAAGATCTTCCGATTATTTTTTTATCTTATCAAAGGAAACTGTTATCTGTGCGTTAGTTTCTCGCTTACTATCGTTGTGTGTGGTTTGCGGCACCAAATATTAGAATATTACACTGAGATGAGCAATTAACTTTAAATGGAGTTATAAAAGGTATGTGCAAAACTGTCTTGAACAATCATTTACGTAAGATAAGATACGAATGATATTATTCGTTTGGCGATTATGAGTGCGCCAATCTTTGCATATACGCCTATTATAGATTCCGAATAGGCTGACGATAAGGCACATGTTAGCTTGCAGTATTGTAATTTTAAACGAATTTATTACAAGATACTTAAGCATGCTATCCATGCAATAATCACCTCTATTTCATTCTATGCAGATAATTTACCCAAATGTAAACCGAAAATGAAGGATTATAATTTTAATATTCTATGCATGTTTTGTATGTAATTGAAGTAGTAAATGAGGACGCAATGCATGTAATAATAAGTGGGCAATGTGATCATGGACATTTGAAATCAACTCTGCAATGATCACAGATGCGTTGCCACTTCTGAAGGTTAAGATGATCGTTTTCTATGTAAAACTATTTCGATATACATGTTTAAAGGTGGGACTACTACACTTCGCCCGGGGAAGTACCGCAGCCGCCCTCATAATGCGCTGTAAAGCATTACTTGTGTTTCGGCTGAAGAGTTGCGGTTGCCGGCTACACTTTGAAGCGAGGCGACCATCTTAGTCTTTAAAAGTAGCAACGTATCTACGTTCGAGCTACTCCTGAGGACTGAGATGGTTGCCTTGGTTATAAGTAATCGTGTAGCTGGTAATCGCACGTTTTGGACCGAAACACAACTATTGCTTAGCGGCGGTTTGTGAAAGCGTCGGTGGTACCACCCCGTTCGAACTGTTGTATCACGTTGTAAATGTTATGTTCAGGCGTTTCTTTACCATCTTGCAAAACAACAACATCGACATCAATAACGGTGTGTATGTGGGTCTATTCTTACATTCAAAACTTCTAATCACCTTACATTTTTATGCGGTCACCCGGTAGTCGAAATTAGAATGAATTTTTTAAGTTTGACAAAGTTGTTAAAATAAAAGTGGACAACACCAGGTACTAAAAAAATGATAATTTAAAAAAATAAAACACAACTGGAAACTCATTCAATCAGAAATATTAAAATCCTTACTTTACTCTGCTGCTGTTCTCAACAGCTATCATGTGTTTGACATTGGTGTGCATCAAATGCGTAAAAAATCACACCTCGTATGTGTGTGTGTTTTTTTTATTAATTTGATGTACTTCTAATAAATTTAATATAAAACTATGAGTTTTCTGTACTCCTTCTCTGTATAAACTTTAACGATATCAAATTTTATACTCCTCATTCAGGTTTATTGTGGTAAAAAGAGATACGAATCTTTCGCTTTTCTAAATTTATAAATTAGTATTAATTTAACATAATGACATGTTATTAGTATATTTGTTTAATACAGATAAGATTGAAAATAATATTATGAACCAAATGTTAAGTGATCATTCCAGCGCGGCATGTTGATATTAATTTTTTTATATGAGAAGAGTAGCAAATGAGTACGCAAGCAACTTGATGCTAAGTAGTCGATGCTACCCGTGAACAACATTCCTCCAACCGAAACACTATAGTTGTAACACCGGATTATAGGAATGACGGTGGTCACTCCCCGATCAACTTATAGTTGCGAATCGTCAATTTATGAAACAAGTTGGCCATCTACCAAGTTTTATTAAAATCTATTATTTCGTTAAAGAATTAAAGTTGAGTTAAAGAAAATTCAAATATTTATCCCTAGTCATTGCCATTTATAGAAAGATCCAAAAAACCATTTTATCGATATTCGGAATTCGCAGTATCTACAGTTTTGTAAGAATGGCGTAAAAGGTTAACCGGCTGATAAGGGTAACTGCGATTGGTACTGTAGTATTGTAGTCACATCTTGATAATCTCACTTAAGTACTGTACAATTGGAACAACCTTATCAGACACATTTCTGCGCGCTATTTTCACCAGTAAGTCAGTTATTTCAGGTTACTACATTTTTATTACGTTATTTTGTCTGGGTTTATATGGTTAGTGCCATGTATGGATGTCCGTAACCAACTATACTATACTATACTTAATACCTAAGGCTGACTGAGGTCCTTGAGCATACTCGTATAAGAATTTGGGGCCCCCGTTGGAAAGTAATGATGAAAATTAAAACTTGGACTGTGCTGTTGAAATTGAACGATAAGAAAGTTATAACAACAAGTAAATAGAATAGTTTCCGTAAATTTTAAGTTATTATTTTTAGTTTAAATACAATCCATAATAAGAGGATTCAAGTAGGCCAGGTCTTTTGCAAAGTTATAAAATAGAAAAATAAAATGAAAGAATTAACAAATTAGAGATACTATTTAATTTTAGTTCATATCTAAAATAAAGTAAAATTGAGTTCATTTTTTCGTGTCAGCGAATATATTGGTCTTTCCGGGGACCCTTATGCCGGCAGCCCAGGGTAAATGCGCTGAATGTCCACATGAAAAGTCGGTACTATGAACACTATCTGAAGTCTATGAAAATATAGACTTCACAAGACTTAACAGTCTTCGCCTTGCAACATGTAGCCAGAAATCACACTTCTTAAACCGAAACAAGAATTTCTTCACAGTGAATTAAGGAAGTGGTAAGATTACCAGTCGAACTATAAGACCTAAAACTTACCAGAATTTCTTCATTACGTCACATCTTTCGAACCAATAAATAAAAGTGGGAGAACTATAGTTCGACCGGGAAGGTACCACCGCCGCCCTCATAATCCGCCGTAAAGCTTTACTTGTGTTTAGAGAGGTGCGGTTGCCGGCTTTGAATAGAGGCGTAAGATGGTTCTTAGTCCTCAGGAGTAGCAACGTATCTACGTACGTGGATGTTTATGGGCTGCGACCTGCTTAACATCAGGTGGTTTGCACGCGTGTTTGTTTGTAAAACGTAGTTAGGCTCCAACACTACTGTAAAGCTGAAAAATGCGGCGTCCACAATAATACACGTTTTTCTGTCAACAAAACATAAAAGGCCGATAAAGGTATATTTGAGTACACCGACTTTGATATCACACAAAGTGTATGCAGATACCATGTAGATACATACACTTAGCCAAACATTTATTCTCTGTTCCACTCGCGTCGTAAAACGTGGTAAAACTCTGTGATATATCAAATTGCTGTCAATTATGGCACAAATCTGAATCTTATCAGCGTGCGTCAACGAATATATACAATAGCTTTTATTATTTTCCATTAAGGAAAACGGAAATTAAAGAACGACTGGAGAATTTCTAGAAGCCTTGTTCCTTGCCTTATATTTATTAACGACAAGGTCACATCCGATGGACGGCTTACACGTTAGTAGTTCATTAACAAATGGTTGATACTATTCTTCCGAGGAGGTAGCGCCGCTCCAACTATTTCTACCTTGAATTGATTCTTGCGTTTCGCTAAAAAGATGTGATTCCTGGTTTAACTAGATTTGACTATCATTTTTGCTGTATCTGATCGGCTTCAAATTGGAGCCCTATTATATGAAGTTAGTTATTAGTGTCACTGATTACTTGTCATCAGATGGAATCTTGGGTCGAATGGACTTAGCGTAAGGTTTGAAGTAATTAGCAATGAGAACTAACACTTAATGTTTAAAGTAATTCTCAAGTTAGAAGACTTGCTAGAGCTAAGTCATTGTTTGGGTAAATTGGATGATATATCATCCTGTTTCCACGAAATTCTTTTATGCTTTTGTAATCAGAGATGTTTGTATTTTTATCAGTCCATTAGACTTGTGAGTCACACTTAGTGTTTGATAAATCTTGAATAATTTCGTATTGTATGACTTTTAAAATTCCCACGACATTTTACCAACCTAGAGGATAAACAGCCAATAAAACTAACAATAAATTATAATCAATAATAAACATAATTAATTCCCATTTAAACTTTCATCTTCTATCTCATTTCATTACGTAATAAATTTTCTATAAGTTTTTATTGATGGTCTTAAGAACTATTAATTAAGTAATTAAACAAAATTACATTCGCAATTATATATACCCTTTACAAATTAAGAATGCCATCCAGAACTCCTGTTTGTGGCATAGTGCCCAGAACACTGGCAGCATTCCCTCGTATTTCTCATTTTATTCTGGGCATCTTTAGTAAAAGCGCTTCAAACCGGTGATTTGATTATTTTACATTAAGTAGATTTAAGTACATTTTACATTGGTCTTAAGTAGTTTAAAAGAAAAAAAATTATCAACTTTGAAGTTATTTTAACACTTTGACTGCGGCATTCATATAATAGAGGGTCAGTGTTGCGGGAGGCGGCACTAAACTGAAGCTTACTTGTATAGAATGTCATCTACGAATACACAGAAGTAATTTCAGTCTTGTTGCGCACACGTACTGAGCGCTTTTGATCGTCCGTAATCCATCCAGATTTGTCCGCACAACACAGGCGTGTAGGAGCCGCAAGCGCGTTGCGCCGCGCATTACATAATTATGTAGTACTGTTGTAAGCCGTAGGGAAAGTGTTAATCAGATACTTAGATCAATATGTTAATGATATAGTTCTTTTTACAGTACGAACAACAAACACTTCAGATATTGTTAAATGACCACAGGTGTTTGGACATGTGTAAATCATTCCAGATAAGATTGAAGTCTTATTCGACATTAGCTAAAGATACATTGATACTTTACTTTTAAGGATAGCTGGTACGAGTCTTATGAACGTCTATTACACTCTTCTTACCAGAACACAGCGCTATTTAACTGTTGTATTTATGTAGACCTTGATATTTGTAGCCACATTAATTAGACCTATATTCGCATTATTCAGTCTACTGGAAGAAAGAGGAGATCTTAAAAACAAACTGTGTCTTCGCAATCAAAATACTAGTCTTCAATCTTCCACATACATTTTTAGCTTTCTTTCCAGAAATTTTCAAAACTGTCCAGATGTGGGATCGGACCGGGCTGGCTCTGAGCTGATCAATGGCTGGAGCGCGTTCGATATGGCAGGTCCTGACCAGGAAGCGGGTCTTTGAGCCTCATCAGCTGGAAGAGGGGAATTTGCGAAGGTATTTCAAGCTTTATCCCAAATAAAGAATAACTTTCTGGTCTTGATGTCATTCATCATTGATTCTTTACAGCATAATGAATATTGTTTTTACAATCTATTTCAATGTAGTGTCTAGAGTTTATCGTCGACCTTTTTTCAAGTCGAGTTTCCGAGCGTCGAGTTTAAGTAAATCTTCTTTATTCTGATCGTTTGGTATTTGTGTATTTTACATTGGAACTCATCTGTAAGTTCCCGTGATCCAGTTTAACATCATCCAGTTTAACACATTATTATTTGCACTATCTATTGTTTGAAATGCTGAACAGGATAGTCCAACATAAGAAAGCGAAAATGATGGAAGATACTGTACCGATCAGACGATTCCATACAAATAAATCAATTATCAAACGTATTTACGTATATTTATAACATTCCAGATGTCTATCAGTATGGGATCTGACAGCACTGGGCGTGGGCAGCACGCTGGGAGTGGGCATTTACGTGATCGTAGGCTCTGTCGCGGTGCACTACGCTGGTCCCTCCATAGTGCTCTCTTTTCTCATTGCAGCCGTGGCCTCTTTGTTTGCGGGTAAGTTATTTATGTACATACAAGTTACAAACGACCATGCTTCACGATGTTAAATGGTCACTGAATTGGATATCTATCATAGACTCCATTAAAGGCAAAATCTTTGCATCTTTGAGGTTACATGTAGATGTCCATTTAGGTCCTGAAGCATGTCCTAGACATCAGAATGTATGCTCGTGTTAGAAAGTTCTAGAGTACCTATTTTAATTATGAGACAAATTCAATCATGAGACAAAATCCCACGCTTATTTGCTACTATTCTAATAAAAAACAGGATGTGGTTTAATCGTGGACACAGCCGTTTGTTTTAATTAAAAACATGTAAGCGACTGTCAATAGTTTGTAGGGACGTTTGTAGGAACGTCTTCAAAGTTTTCACGGTTCCTCCTCCGCTCTGCGCCTCGCGCGACGCATCGCAGTCTGCATTCAACGTAACATTTTTTTTTTATTTCTTTATAAGGCATTTAATTAACATACACTTGATGAATGTCAAAGGTACAATGTGAAATCAGTACATCGGCTTTGAGCGCCTGTTGGCTGAGGTTGATCGGGAGAAAAAAGCCGGCATTTGTTGATCCTTTAACTATCCATTGATGTAATTAAATATTGGATGTAGATTACAGATATTTAGCTTTAATAACAAGATATCCTTTTTTTTTAACGTAAGAAGAGTAGTCGCGTGTAGTCGTAAGTAGTCGCAGCCCATAGACATCCACGTACAACCGAAAACATGACCGAAATCCTATCCGAGCTGAAGAGCGCGGCTAGAAATAGCACCTCTCCAACCGAAACACATATAATGCTTTACAGCGGATTATGAGGGCGGTGTTGGTACCTCTCAGGTCGAACTACAATTCTCCCACCTTTAAAATATATTGTTATTATTACAATTTTCGAATTGTGTCCCACTAAGGCAGCATAGTCATGTTAAAAATAAAAGAATTCTATTTGTAGGTCTATGCTACGCGGAGTTTGGCGCGAGGGTGCCGAAAGCTGGATCGGCCTACATTTACACCTACGTCACGGTGGGCGAGTTCGTGGCCTTCATAATCGGCTGGAATATGATACTTGAAGCATTATTTGGTAAGATTTTAATATGGTGTTTGTTATTCAAGGTCACTGCTTCTTGATATCGTGCATAGATGCGTTGATGATCTAAGTATGGCCGGCAACCATACTTCTCCAACTGAAACACAAGAACTGCTTTGTGGTGGATTATGAGGGCCGCGGCGGTACCTTCCCGATGATCTATTGTTCTACCAGCTTTCAAAAATACAAGTGGTGTGGTTGTATTGATTTAACTTCGTTATTCTATTCTTTTTTCAATAGCAATCCAGGATTCGCAGGCTTTCATTCACAATATCGCTTTCGAAATCTTTGAACTTCTTGGCATTACTCAGCTAAAATATGCATGTATTATGCATAGAAATGTTCTTCTTGAAGCCCTCTGTCTATTGATAAAAACACGTTAAAATCCATTGCGTAGTTTTAATGATCTAAGCGTACAGACGACGGGAAACGACGGTGTTTTATACTATGTAAAGATTGATGTCCATTTTGTTGTTGCAACTTGAATAAATAAATATGTTTCTCATAACACGTGTATGCGGATTACGGTTATCATGTACTACGATGCGACAATTAATCATTTTGTTTTCGCATCCCTTATCGAATCGCCAAATTTTAATGAGATTATCGTTATCGCTAAGCTATGTTTGAGCTACATGATTATATATGTGAATAAGCTTTAACCGTAAAAATACACCTAAATAAAGTTGGAACTACAGATCAATGTTGTGAGCTTGTCGGTTCACCTAATTAAAGTCAGAACTTCAGATTATACAATACTAGCGAACCGGTTCAGCTTCGCTCGGATAATAGTTTATATTTACTTACATTATTTTTCTTTCATACGTCATATTCAGTGGTTACCTAGTTGCAAAAACGAACTATTACAAACATGTCTTTGGAACGACGATCTCAATTACTACATTGAATTTTAATATTTAATTTGTCGCCCAATTTACAAAAAAAAACATGACTTATCATGCACCAAAAGCGTATATCTCGATACGACATACTATCCTCGCAAATGGACCATATTACTTCCATTCAAGAATCTAAATTAATCTAATGTATTCAGCGTGTTTTGTATTTATGTATTTATTTTTATTTTTATTTAATATATCAACGATTATACCATTTGAATTAATCATAGTAACTCAGAACTTAGAATTATTTAACTTAACTAAGAATAAATTATCACTTACAGGGGAACATTGCTGACTTTAGTAAAAATATCTTTGCAAACAGAAATAACATAAAATAAACGTAAAATAGAAAAATAAAGTAGAGACGTACGAAAATTACGTAATTTATAAATACTTTGCTCATGTTTCCAGGCACGGCCAGCGTAGCGAAGGGCCTCAGCTTGTACGTGGACTCGATGGTGAACAAGACCATGTCGGACTGGATGACGGCGACGATGCCCATCGGCGCTGCGGTCTTGTCGCCGTACTTCGATTTACTGTCGTTTTTCATCGTTCTCATCTTGGGAGGTTTGTATTGGATACTCCTGCAAGTACTAATGCTGTTTCTTTCTTGGTGGCTACTATCGTTTTAGATTATTATTTTAATGAAATAAATATATAATTGTACATTCTTAGTAATTTATGAAATTTTTGTGTTTTAAAGTATCGCAAATCACAGTAATTTCTGATGTTGTTATGTCTAAGGATTGTTATCTGTTTCCACCAGTGTTGCTGGCGATCGGTGTCCGCGAGTCTGTGATGGTGAACAACGTGTTTGCCATCATCAACATGCTCGTCATTCTGTTCATCATCATTGCCGGGGCTTTCAAAGGTAACACTTCTTTTTACTTATTTATTTATTTCTACTAAGGCCCATAGAATGTATACACAAATACAAATAAACAATATAGTGCATGAATACATAAAAAGTAACATTTTAACATTGGTTAATGTCAGACTGGATTGTTCCTCTTTTAATTATTTCATAAATAGCAAATAAAAGTAGTTCAAACTCACGACAAACAAAATTGCGTACTTAAATATTTCTTTTCAAAAGCATAAACTAGATGGCGCTGATTCTTCGGCAGAAACTACGTTCGATTTCATTTGTTTTAGAGGGAATTTAAAGAAATAAATGATTTGTAAATAACAAAAAAAACTATCTCAAACAAACACGTGTAAAACATTTTTTTCAAATGATTTTAATCTAATATTATCGCGGAATTTATAAAGTTTATAAATTTGTACCGACTACTCAAATGAACAATTTGTTTATTTTTGATTGCTGTATGTAAATATCAGCAATCGATCAAACATTATGTATGTTTCAAAAATAAAAAATAATCGTTCATTTGAGTAGCTGGTACATAGTAAAAATATTTTCAAATTCGTGGCGCTGATCAATGGACATAAAATGTTTTAAAATTAGTTTTAGTAATCACTTTAATTAATGAATATTTCGTAAATAACAAAAAACCTAGCTCAAACTGGCAATAAACAGAATTGCGTACTAAAATAGTGTTTCGAATTCATGCACTAGGTGGCACTGATCAATGAGCGGAATATATTTTTGATAAAATTTGTCTTAAAGTCCTCTTACATTAATAAATATTTCGTAAATGTCAAATAGAGAATTACAACAAAGGTCAACTAAAATTTTATTTCCGAAATCATAGACTAGATGGCGCTGATCAACGTCCAAAATAAATTTTTGACAAAAATTAGTTTACAGGTCATTTAAACAAATAAAAATATAAGAATAAATTGAAATCTAATATAAAATTGTATTTTGTAACATTTTCATATGCAATACAGTATTTATTATGCATATTTTTCAAAATTTTAGTAAATATCCTGAATCACGCGTACGATATTTTTTAAACGATTGGTATATAAGCAAATTTAGTTGCTCGATGCTCGTGTCTATTGAAAGGAGAGACGGTTAGCACTCCCCTTGACAAGGATGGAACACACATATGGTTAAGGGCACAATCTTGACCACATTTTTTTAATTACTACGTTTTAAAATTTCATTAACGGTATATATTTTAGTATGATAGACAACATATCGCTCAAGCTGATATATTGCCAATATCATACAAGTGTCGATGCCAATTGCATCGACACTTGTATGATATTTTGAAATTTACTCATTTTTTTTTCTAATTTATGAAAATAGTATTGTTTACCTACTTTTAATAATCTGATTTAACGTTGTAGAAAGTTATTCCCGATAGGGGTGAAATATTACGAACTGTTATCATTTCTTTACTATTTCAACAACATTATGTACCTTTAGCTATCGTTAAAGCCTTGTCTTGGGCTTATTTCCACTATTATTTTCATGTTAGAAGAAGGTTTAGGGTTCCGTACAAACAATCAAAACCCATAAAATGCAATATGGCTTGATCGGAAGTGTTTACACTGTCATCAGGCGTAAAGTTATATAGCGTTATTGTTCGTTATAACGCTATTTTTAACACGTTTTTATTAGCTTCGGTGGTGTTTGTAACGGAAACTTTGAACACGATTTTGACGTACTTCAAAATATTGAATTAATTTGAAACTTTGGATACTTATCAAAGACCGATGATAATGCAATAATATGAAATAAATAATAGTTAAAGAAAACTAAAAAACACGCTTTTTTGAAATAACGAAATCAAAAGTAAAAATATATTTTTTTAATTTAAATTGAGAGTAATGTGAGGTGCTTTTTCAATGATTTATTGTCATCTTGCATCCCATGCTTTTTTTACATTGCAATACATTTTTTTTTATTTATATTAAATAAAAAATGTTTTATACTTTTTACTTAATTTTTGCACAAAAGTGTGTTTTTTTACTTTTTAACTATTATTTATTATTTTGGAACGTGCAATGGAAAGTCTAGTAATATATCAACTAAAATTAAAGAGGCGGTAAAGCCATAGTTTGAGCTGGGAGGTACCAACACCGCTAAATCTGCCGTAAAGCATTACTTGTGTTTGAGAGGTGCCGTTGCCGGCTACATTTTGAAGCGAGGCGACCATCTTAGTCCTCCAGAGTAGCAACGTATCTACGTTCGAGCTCAGAGAGGATTTCGGTCGTGTCTGTGGTTGTACGTGGCTGTCTATGGGCTGCGACTACTTAACATCAGGTGGTTTGCTCGTTTGCTACTCTTCTCACATTAAAAAACAAGTAACATGTAAAAAGGTTTTTAAAATTCGGCGGTGGTGCGGTCAGCAAATAGCAGCAACTGGAGCATCCCGGGCAGCGAGGTGGGCGCGGCGGGCGGCGCGGGCGGCTTCTTCCCGTTCGGCGCGTGGGGCGTGCTGCGCGGCGCCGCCGTCTGCTTCTACGGCTTCGTCGGCTTCGACAGCATCAGCTCCACCGGCGAGGAGGTCGGCTGCGCCCACCGCACACGCTGCACTCATTGCACTCACTGCAATTATTGCGCTCATTGCACTCACACAATAATCTCTAAATATTATAAAGCGAAGTTCGCGATAGAATCAAAAAGTACTGGACGGGTTTTCTCACAGTTTTCAACAACGGGTAGTGATTCCTGATGAAGGTTTTGGTGCATAATATTTTTTTTTAGCAAATTGGACTAGAAATTAAGTAGTTCAATTCAAGCATAGTTAAATAACTTGTATATTGTATTTTAACTTTTATGTTAAAAATGGTTAATATAGTTCGATCGGAGGTACCGCTCTCATAATCTTCAAAAACACAAATTTGAAAAAAAAATGGATTTTTTTATTAGGTTACAATTATCCAAATACAAAGATGTTCCGATTTTAAATTTTCAAAAAATTGTGTGCCTCCAAAACACAAGCGACAAAAAAACATGTATGCATGTATGCATGTATGTATGTATGTATGTATATATGTAGGGACGTATGCATGTATATGTGATGGCTATACTCCATCCAGCACGCTGTGCCATTGGACGGTAGTTAGTTACGAGTGGTAGTGACGTCACCAGGTGCGGAGCCCGCGGCGCGCGCTGCCCGGCGCCGTGCTGGCGGCGCTGGGCGTGGCCTGCGCCGCGTACGCCGGCGTCGCGCTCGTCGTCACCATGATGGCGCCCTACTACCTGCTGGTACGCTGCAAGCTTGCTTATGGTGTCTACTTCATTACTGATATGCTGCATCGTTGTACATAACGCCGTTTGACTTGCTGGTACATTGCACACTTGTTTTAACGTCATTTAGCTTGCTGGTACGTTGCATCGTTGTTCGTAACTTCATCTCACTCGTTAATACGTTGTACACTTGTTTATAACGTTATCTCACTTGCTGCAACATTTCACATTTAACGTCTACTTGTTGATACGTTGCACGCTTGTTTGTACCATCTACCTGCTTGCCAATACGTTGCACGCTTGTTTGTACCATCTACCTGCTTGCCAATACGTTGCACGCTTGTTTGTACCGTCTACCTGCTTGCCAATACGTTGCACGCTTGTTTGTA
>DWON01007099.1:0-13237 GCA_018251015.1 Phocides pigmalion okeechobee
GAGGCATCAATGGGATGCGTGCTTGCACGGCGCTGATGAGGGGAGTCACCAGCGGGCTCATGGCACCAGACATCGCGCCCCAAGTCGAGTTGAATTTATCCGTCAGAGTGTTCTTCTGTAAATACATATATTTATTATTATTAGGTACCTACAATTATTTTAACAAAGTATAAAATTAGCGTTTTCTTGTCTGTCCGTGTTCTAGCTGATTTGAAAAACAGGTATTATTTAGACAGGACCTAATAACAAAAAAGATTTATTAGACTTATACTTTAGTAAAATTTGTTCTCGTCTAGGTCTTCTGTTGTTTCTATTAATATGTAAGCCTCACAATTAACAACAAATTAGCTACTTACGTATTTCGTCAAGTGATTGATGAACAAGACGGCCAAACACATGTGCTGGCACCTAAAACAAGGAAATCATTGGTTTAAGTAATTATGTCTATACATATTTTGTTTAATATATTTTGACAAATAAATAATCATCGTTGAATTAAAGCAAGTTGGAAGATATTAAAATTTATTCGCATGTATTTAAAAATAAAAGAAATAACTTAATTCTTAGCTTTTTATTCTTTATCTATATGTGTATACATTTCTTCAGTATATATACATTCCTTCAGTATACATAAAAAAACTATCTACGATACAGGGTAATCCTGAGGAAATTCACTAAGGATTTGTATAGGTATTACTAGAAATAGATAGGAAGATGAAGTTGGTAGAAGTGGAATCTTTACAAATTATTATTTAATAAAGATTTATATGAGAAATCATAAAAGTAATTAGAATTTATACTTACATTAAGAAAAGACGCATACATTCCCAGGAGGTCGTGATGCGTGCGTCACAATCTCCCGGCATCGGATTGCAACTCATGCGGCATAACGTTGTAAGAAAGATGTTAACCACCGAAAGTATTGTTAACTGTTTGGTGAACATTATCATGGTAGCGGTTTTTGAGAACTTGTTACGTGAACAAAATGGCTGAAGATGTGGAGTGGCGAGCGAGCACGGGTGTACCGTACAGGACCCGGGAGCGCAATGCGCACTCGCGCAGGCCAAAGGTCTCGCGGCTCCGCGCTCTGAACTTATTTTCAGAATTTCTCTTAAAAAGCATAGATGGCAGTGTTGTTTTTAGATATTGAAACAAATATACCACCTTGGAAAAAATCGAATATCATTTTTTATATTTATATAATTACTACTTCAATTTTCATACGCATGAATGAATTTTAATCTCGCTGAATCAAATTAAAAATTACAAAGCCTGTCACTAAGAAAGTAGCAATAAATACCTTATTATTCACGAGGGTTTACATTAAAAAATTGGGAACCGAATGAATTTTGATAAATTCATAAAGTCGATTATATTATCTGTGGCAGGTATGATGTGACGCAATATGATTAATGAGCCACGCCCGGTAGGGGTGTCTAGGGAGATTGACCCAGATGGGGTATCGATCAGTGCGAACACGGCACATCTGACCTATTGAGCAAAGGTACCTACAGATAGATTTGTCTCATATTATCTGATTTGAGTTTAAGTTGAAGGTAAAATTATAAATACACGTAATAATATTTTATCGATACTTTTTTATGAGAAACTTGTTGGTATTGGTATTGGTATTGTATTGTTTTTTTATTCTTTTTGTATTTTCAAGCATGACACAATAAATCGTGACATTTTTATCATTTTCGGGTTTGAATGTTGGGATCAGACTATACTGCTCGCACAGGGCTATTTAGTTACCTAATTAAGATTTAAAAAATGTAAGGGACGAAAGTTGGTAGGTACTTGAATGCAGTGATGAAGAATAATTAGGTGCCGTCTGATTTTATTATGTCACACATCTCTAATGCTAAATGTAAATTAATATATTATTAAATATAAACGAGATAGAGTTTACCACAAAGTTACTTCTTTTGAAGAAAACTTTTTAAACAATGATAGTATTTATGATATTTTGTGTAAAATACCTGAACTTTACTCATTATCTGCGTATTGATTGGGACGAAAACTTACCATTCTCATAAACCATTTCTAATAGTTACCTTTTAATATATTGTATCATTAACTCATTCATGTCTTAGTCCCAGGCACAGATCACCTCATCATCTGAATGATAAGGATAAGACTACAGTCTACCACCCTATCAAATTGCTGATTAGACTGTACACATTTATGACAAAATTATGGTGAGCTCTCAGGCATGCACGTTTCCTTACCCTTCGTCATTAGACTCCACTCCACTCCACTCCAGAGCAAATCTCTCCTCTCTCACACCTCTTTCTGACATGTAACTGCGATGTAACTCTATGCTAAAACAGTAGAGCCGCCGAAGGGACTGCAGAACGCTATAGCGTACTATCTCTTGATCTTTATAATTGGTGCTAAAAAGAACACCATGGGGCCCGTAAGACTCCACCTTCCCTGCTCAGTCCCGCGTCTGACTGATATCTACATATGATGGATGCCTTATGTATAAAAAGCAAATAAATTTTGTACCAACGTCACTCTTATGTACTGGTAGAGTATTGTTTGTGTATGACTTCAATCTTATTTACGGTTGATTGAGATGTCTATGGACTTACGGTAACTTGCTATCAGGTGTTCTGCTCTTTAGCTACTTGTATGCTATAAAATTATTACATTATTTTTATACCTGCTCAGTAATAGTAAACATACTATTGGTAACAGTCAACGTAATTACTACCCACTAGAGGCCTTTAGTTGAGCGCGGGTCACTCCGAGCGATATGTGAAAAGATAAGGTCCCCCACTGTGGTTCATATTGATAACATTGCCATCACCTGTACCATCACTGTGGAGGTTGTGTTTACAAGCCTCTGGGCAGTAATACTTAATTGTCAGGATGCGTGGTTACCGAACACACAGAGATGGGATAGAAACAGGTCCGGAATAGAAACACTCCTACTTACGAATATGACCACTACGACTACAGTCCTGTTTGAGGTTGTAGGTATACGTTCATAAGCTGCATCGTACACGTGACAGGTCATGCACGCTCGTTTGCTATTCTTGTAACATAAAAAGGTAAAAATATTCGCAAGTTGGCAAACACGTGTAGCGAATTCGCAGAATCAATTGTTTTTAATTTTATAATAAATTTACATTTAAATACAACAATTTAACTTTATGTGGTCTGAAAAGTTGACGAGACACACTAATAAAACCTATAAAATAATTATTTACAAACTAATAGGGCTGCCATTTCTTATGTAAACAAAAGAATTGAGTCCATAAGAAATTTATTAGTTTATTAACATAGTAACTATTAAAATAAAGTTTTTAAAAGGAATCGATTATTATATCTAAGTTTTAAATTTCTTATTATTATCCATGGTCTTTTAAAAGACAACCCACTTTTAGAGTAATTCATCGTTTATAAACGATACACAATAAATATGCTATACAAATAAAAATCATTGTTATGTTTTCCACTTTAGTAGGAACTGACATTTTTAATCATAACTTAAGTTTAATCATAACTAAACCTATTCGTATTTATAAAAGCGAAAGATACAAAATACAATTATAAATACTGATTATATTACTAACAATAATAAAATCACTTGAGCGGACACATTTGGCACTCGATTGGTCGAAAAAATCTTCGACTTCATCGATGTTCATTTAGTTCCTAGCTCATGTAGAGTAGCCATCTTGTATTAGACTTGATAATGTATTTAGGTTTTTTGAGAATCGTGGCAAAAAATGTTGCATATTTGAAATCCGAAACATCATCTTTTGACACTAAAATCTAATGCGGTTGGTTACTTCAGCTATAGGATAGTAAGCCGCTACACAAAATAGTCCGTAATGATAATTTCGTTGGCGACATAAATACTACTAAACTATTGGTGGACGTGATGAATGACCCCACAAAGCATGACAATATTATTTACCTGAATTCTAAACGTGACAATTGAATAATTGTGCGCGCTAAACAATTCTTAATTTGCACTTAATATCGTGTAATAAATAAACTTACTTGATTAGGTACAACAGGTAAACTTACATGAAGAAACTGGGCCATGAGCATTTTAAGTAAACCTTAAAATTTACGATATACTTGATTACGTATTCCTTTGTTTAACATCATAAATACATTTTTTTACTCAATATAACAAATCAAATGATTATGATTATATAAAATTGACATATATTTAGATACTTATCCACGAAGTATTTTCTAATATGAAATTATGTAAATGTTAAAAGTGTTTACTTAAAATCTGTTTGAAAATTGCACCTACTCTACGTTTTGTACTAGAAAATAATGAATTACATTAGAACAAGAGTGCGATTCTCGAAGCAACAAGTTTGTGACATTGTAGGTATAAATTTGAATGCTTTAACTTATTTAGTCACAAATAAATAACTGTATTGTATAATGAATTTGCATGAACTAAAGATAATACTAGTAAGAGTAATAAATTAAAAGTAAAGTATATATTTTACAGATTCTCGTTCTGAAGGTCGTAGAAAAAGTAGCTGTAAATTATATAATTCAAGCGATCGCAAAGCAAAATCGGCAAGCAAGGCCTCTTTTCGCAGTGTCTGTAGTACAAGGCATTTTGCGGCGGCGCCGTTTAATTATTGCTAAGAGAATCGCATAGCAGTAAATAATGAGTAATTAGGTACATGGATACAAAGGATTACATCTATGGGTAAGCTCTGCAGGAGGTTCTCGCCGAGCCGCCACGTCCGCTCGTACGGTGAAGGCTTACAGCATGAATAACTCCCTTTGATCCCTAGAAAGATTAAAAAGTAATTAAAACGTTGACATGAATGTAACTTGGGGATCTGACCAGGAGCTGTCTGTATTACAAAATAGTACCTATAGTAAACGTTGTGCTAACACAAATAATATTATTGTTATATTTCTAATTTTATAAAAATGCTCCAAAGTTATTTAATCACAACCAAATTAATAGAGATCGGTGCAGGTAAAATTAATACACTCTACGAGTATTTCTAATGCATTGTAGCATTGAGTAAAGCATTTGCTGATGTAGAGCAGTAGGTACGCACGTGAGGCGTTCTAATTTATACCTCAATGATCTCTTTGACTGCCCTTAAGGTTCAACTGGGTCACTGATTTTTGACGATTGTCTTTGACGACCTCGTTTATGTAATTATCTTCTAACTAATACGAGTATATAAATGAAACGTATGTACCTATATATCAATGTATGATTTCAAAAGAACTGTAATTTTTCTGTTTGCTTTTGCTTTTTTGGTTGCTAAGTTGTTGATTTATTAATACTTCGAAACAACAAAATACTTGATGCGAACTTTACCAACGAAACGTTAAGATACGTTCGCTCGAAAGTTTAGACTCTTCTTTCACTAAAAGGTTGACAAAGCCCACTTCATATCCTCATTGTTCCTATGAAGAGAAATTCGAAGGGTACAGAAATCATACTCGTCGATGGTGGGCGGCAGGTAGGGCACGGGGGTGAGGCGCACGCGGTGGTTCGTGGCCTCATCGAACAGTAGCACGCCGTGGAGCACCACGCTGGTGGCCACGTAGGCGCGCGTCACCAGCCCCGAGCTGCATATGCGGTCCACCACACCATACACGGTATAACCCTGAAGATCAAATAGCATTTTTTATGTGAGCAGAGTAACAAACGAGCATGCAAACCACCTGACATCCACGTACAATAAGACACGACTGAAATCCTACCTGAGCTCGAACATAGATACGTTGCTACTCCTGAAAACTAAGATGGTCGCCTCGCCTAAAAGTGCCGGCAACCGCACCTCTCCAACCGAAACACAAGTAATGCTTTACAGCGGATTATGAGGGCGGCGGTGGTACCTCCCCGGTCGAACTATAGTTCTCTCACCTCTTTCGTACACTTATCTAATGTATTTGCTAAGTTCGCAATAAAGCCTTTGTTGTTGGTACGTTCCTTCACGCAGTATCGCAATTAATACTTTGGTCTGTTTGCGCGGACATGTTATGTTCTTTATCTTTTGAGGTTTTATGTTTGCGCTTATTGATGGTGTTGGTTGTTGGAATAATGCGGCAATTGTTGGTTTATTGTATACTAATGTACTACTTTATGATAAGTAAACGAGTTTTGTGTAAATACGTTGTTTGTTTGATTAATAGTCCACGGAGCTTTGTTATAAATTGCACCATTATTAATAAGAAATTGTCTTTTTACTCCAAACGTTTATTTTACTTATGACTCATATCACTTGATAAAGTGTGCCAAGACATATCTTAAGTAAACTTAAATATTTTACTAATTGTGTGTTTATTTTGTCAGTCACATGGTTAAAAGGATATATCAACAAAATGTGGTTTAGAATGACAATGGGGGTAAGCATTAAGTAATATGTTTTTGGAAGTTGACTTATTAATCAAATTTACTTAATTGATGGATAACGTAGTAAGGTTCAAACAAGAGCACAAAATCACATTAAATTGTTAAGGGAACAAAAATAATTTATAAATGATCTTTCATATAAATATTAGATTTGTTGGGTCTGCATAGAACGCTTTCTTTCTTCTCAAGAATGTTTAAAATTAAACAATGAAATTGTAGAAGATTAACAGCACCGAATTTGCTGCTAAGTTAGTACTGCGTCTACTAAGTCTACTGAATTACATTTATTGCGGTCAACTACATATAACCAACGCCGTGACTACGCCAAAGTTCATCTTTCTAGTAGTAGCCTGGAAACCGTTCCTGGAAGGGTCTGGACGGATAGATTGACGAATAGAACCTTTTATATCGTTTACACTCATATAAGTGGTAATAAAACAATGGGATCGTTAACTTTAACAGTCAATAAACTGGGTCAGTAAATACAGGGAAGTTTAAAACAATCGTTTGACATGGTCAATTTAAATAAGAGCACGTGAACCTAAACCTATTAAGAAAGATCAGTTGCATTTGACCTTTGTCCATCTATCCAATATACGATCCGAAGACTTGCAATTAGGTTGCTGCATTGATATTGAAAGATCGGTTATGAATCTAGATCTATGTTTACAAAGCCAATGGGTAAATAAATTGTTAATTTGATATTGTTTTATTGTGTTTCCGATCTACGTCCAGGTTTTTTTTACTTTTTATTGAATGGAAAGGAAGATTATTTGTCCACTCTGCTTTGACCTAATTTATCTTAAATAATAGGAAATATATATTGAGATTTTTCCATCGTTTCTTGTAATTTGTTAATCGCATAACAGTACCTACCTTGCCGTCGTTGATCTTAATTATTTATTTAAATATGTTGTTCTAAATTGCTTAGGATTTGGACGTTTATGTATTTATTCTTCATGCGTGTGGCATTCACGTTATAGAATTATATATTAAGACATATTTTGACTGCCGAAGGCCCATAACTTCTATCAATCTGTTGTGCAGCTGTAATGCAAAACTTGTCCGATTACTCATTATTCGGTTTCCGTAAGACATTCTGCGCTATCCTGGTCAGGTTTTTATATCTTATCAACCATATGGTTGGACATTTTCCGCGAAGTATTGTTCCTATTAATTTTCCAGCGATTAGCTTGGAGCAGATTGGCAATCTTGCCATCGTGCTATACGACTAAAGTAAGAAAGTGTTATAGTTATAAAGTTAAATGATATATTTGGTCTACTTTATGTCTGTATCTTTTGCTTCTTTTAATAGTAGTTTATGTAGATTTTTTACGTTTTCTTGAGTACATATTCAAGCAATCTTAGTGGCCGAATTTTATGTAACAGTTCATTTATTGCGAGTGTATTCAATTAGGACATTTATCGTAGTAGCGTGAAAACCCGCGAATGTTGATAGAGATCGTGTGCTACCTAGTGTTGTCTTAGTCTCGATTGAATTTGAATACGTTATGAACCACTTTGAACTTGATTGATCGAGCAAAATTAACAATAGTATAATTACTACCGATAGTATTTTCATCATCATCATCAAATCAACGGTACGGTTCTATTGATAGTAAACAATTTGGTGGTAAATTGTAAAATTTCAATAATTTCGATCTAGTTTTCGAAGCCGACTATCGATACATCAACAATCGACAGATTGAAAGCACCAAGACAGTGGACTTGAATAAGCTATTGACCCGATATATTAAGTCCTCAATTAAGAAAAATAAAACTATACCTTGACATACCCGTTTAAAGGTAATGTATGATAAAAGTTGATCAGCGCTTTACAATAATGTATGATGCAAGTACTACTGGAATATCAGTCACTTGTAAATTATATATAGGGTAATGAACTATGCAGTTTGATGTATTTCATATAAATAAGATTAAAATTCTTTGTATAAAATTAATTTGGTAAATTTTCTTAAATTCATATATGTGTATTTGTAATAAAAATATTTTTATGGTACTTTCACTGTTTATGTTAGGCATACAGTTCGACCAGGGAGGTACCATCCACATTGTTATAAGTGCGGCGACAATCCTTCTCCTCAGGGTTAGCATTTTGAGGTTAGATGTGGATGTTCATGACCGCAGCGATCAATCGATTGATACTATCAGTTGCCAGCGCGCTCGTCTGCTACTTTGATAGCTACAGAAGATTAACAAGTATAAGTTAAATTGTACGTTGAACTTACCTAGGTTTCCTGCGTACACTTAAAAACCTGTATATGATCGCGATTGGACCTGTATTACGATGTCCTGACAATGAGATATGTGTCATTCCATTTTGTACATTTACGTTTACCGCAGTTTGTAGGTGTGACCTCACGCCGCCCTGTCATCCTTTATTGCCTTAACTGAGTGTACTTTATTGTGTTAAGTGTCATAACATTTAACACTTTCTCTGCGGCATACACTGTTGTGTATTGCGCGGCGTAACGCGCTTGCGGTTTGTACCTGAGATTTACGTAAATATCTGTATGGATTACGGACGAATAAAAGTGTTGTGGTGGTGGGGAAATTACGTCTGTGTATTCTTAGATGATACAGAGATGCAAAAAATACAATATTTCAGTGAATTGTCGCCGTATCTTCAGTCTAGAGAATACAACTCCAGTTTAGGCCGCCTCCCGCAAGTCTGACCCGATCTAATATATGAAGGCCGCAGTTAAAGTGTTAAAAATGTCATTCAACCATTCAGTGCCACGAGAAATTGTTAACAACGAACTTCTTTAATGATTTTGTTTGTATACGTTGACCATGTGAGACATTTCACAGGTGACATTTAAATATCTTCACACTTAAAAATGTACTTTCGAGCCTCATTGAGATGTGTTCATTATTTACGCTTTTACAAGAAATTAATAATTTCACTTACATTTATTGTTATAAGTCATTGATAAACTCGTTCCTGAATACACGAGTCGTTAAGGACATTTGTTTTATTATTGATTTATATCTCAATCGTTTATTCTTGACTTAGATTTTTTTAAGTCCATCCAAGAGATAATTCTTCCAGCCTAACCATATTTATATAACATGTAAAATAAATGATGTATGTTATGGAGTTTCTTTCGCCTTTTCTTCTCCATTAGAATAACTTGCGACACGGTGGTTATATATTCTATATTATACCGACCAGGTCTGAACTATGTTGTTATTAAAATTGACGTAATTTGTGCAATAAAAATCTATTTCATAAGTATAGTTTAGTAATGATGTAATCATGAGAGATTAAGTCAATGTTTTATCTCACAGGACGTAATCTAATTTCCAGAGTGACTCAGTGAGCTACTTCTTCGGTGAACTGGAGCGCATAGCGCGGCCGGACTATGTGCCCTCTCACCAAGACATCCTGCACTGTCGGAAAGCCACGAAAGGCATCACGGAGTGTACCATCAACATCAACAATGTGCCATTCGTGTTCGTCGACGTCGGGGGCCAGAGGACGCAACGACAGAAGTGGACGCAATGCTTCGATTCCGTCACGTCGATATTGTTTCTCGTTTCGTCGTCTGAGTTCGACCAGGTGTTATCAGAAGATAGGTAAGATATTTTCAGTTTTTAAAACAGTTTCCTTTTCATGACTTTGGCGTATTTTCTCAACAAACAACAATTTGAAGTGGGTAATCGAAGTTTAGAAAAACATGGGAAAAAATTGAATGAGAGTGAGAGTTCAATAAAGTAATTTGGTAGAGACATAAATATGAATAGAAAGCTTATTTTTTACAAGTGTTGCATAATGTGGTACTATAACAATGGTTGCCAACTACCAAGCTTGGTAACTATCTTTGTCATCAGTAATAGCAACTCATTTATGTACGCTATGTAGCACTGCAATCATGTGGTGTTTGCATGTGGATATCCATGGACTACAGCAGCCACTAAACTTAAGCTCTCCTGCATGTTTGATTGCTATTAAAAAAAAAAAACGAAACTCGTTATTGCGTTATTGCTGCACACGAGTCTCTTCTATTGAGGATTCTATTTATTGTTTCTTGGCCAATTGTAATTAGCCGTTTTACCTAATGAAATATTAGGTAAAACGGGAGTTGGATGGGTGACCGCTGGTAGCAAATTTTCTGTATGATTCTATGCGTTAGAGAGCAAGCTTTAGCTACTGTTATTATCGATAAATGGGAACTTTTTTGGTTTATAAACTCCCATTTTCACCTATACGCTTAAAAACGTGTAGTGGAATAATCTGTTGGTATTTTTAATTTGTGATGACTTGTAACAGTGAGATATGAAATGATTTGCAACTATGATAATGTAATGCAATGTGAATTGTTTGCCATTCTTGATGCCAAAGGGCGGACGCAATACGACGCATTGCAGACATCAGGGGTCGTTCCGTATTGATTGCATATTTGAATATGTATTGCTAAATTCGCTCTCGTTTAAAAAAAGCATATTGATCGTAAAAGGAAAGTTGTAAATTTTGGTGAAGTTTCTACAAATAACATTTCTTTCCACGCGGTCGTTGTTATCAATTCGGTATCAGCAATTTAGCCCAAATACATACATTTCTCGTCTTATATCTCGAACATTGATACCAAGACTTGTAATTTTGTATTTAAATTACTAACGTTCGTGTACGTTATCAAATAAAACGTGTCATGCTGAATAACTGAAATACTATATATATTCTAAATTCTACATCGTCTCTTCAGTTATTATTCATTGTAGAGGTCTTTGTCCCGAGGACTTTAATTCATTGCAGTGTTGCATTGTCGAGGATCAAATGTCTCTCAAATGTCTTTCTCCTCGCAACGTTTCTTTTATAGACGAACAAGTTTTTATGCACTGACGTCGGATAAAATCTCCTTAGCTTCCGCTGCGCCCACTTTCAATTGAGTTGTCGCTCTTGCATCCTATCCTTTGTTTGAATATTTTATGTTGTGCCCAGTCTCGACTTGAAGAATGTTTCTAATATACGATAATTGTGCCTTTTAAATAAGTAACACTTCATACATTCATCAACGTATGTGCCTTGGACAAATACGAGTACACGAATACGTAGGCCTAGAACATAAATCTAAGTTTATCGTTTAGATGTGTCCCTAACTGGGATTCGAACCCGAAACTCTACACGCGTCATAGAAGTATGGTTAGCACCGCGCCATGCGATACGTCTTTACGTTAGTAAAACATGTCTACCAAAGATTTCTTGAATTTCCAAAGATGGTTAGCGCGTTGATTAGTTCTTTAGCTAAGCAGAATGCGGAAAAGCAAAATGTCTGACTATTTTGGTCCTGGCAAGTTTTTTCAATAGTTACTGGAATTGGCGTCAGTGTACACACGTTCTAAGCTGTTACAAAATAATGTAACTTCTCACAAGGAAAACGTTTAGTCAAGATTTTCAAAGTTATTTATTAATAGCTGTATACCTGTATTTCCAGTTTCCATTCCGGAATGTATACTACAAATTCTTCTACAATCTTAATTAGACTATGAAAATTGTCATTAGTGTCGAGTTAAACTGATAAATTCTTCAGTTCTTCATGTCCAATTTATGCAAGCGGTTTTGGCCTCTATCCAATACATTCAACATGAGTTATATTTGCATGCATATCGCGGCATATTATGAATTGCTAATCCACATCCGCTTACAATGTTGTTGCACCGATAGTAATATATAATTAGTTGACGTGGACAATATTAATTTTTTAGCATTTTATAGCAAAAGGGCTAGAATTTTTTTATTTAATTCGACCACCGTCGTTGATGTATAAAGATGTGTCATTTTTCAATAGGTTGTTGCGTGTGTCAAAAAAAAAATGTTCTACACGAGTGGTCCTTTTGTTATGCGTGCCTTCGGACGATATGCCTGGTTGCTATTCAGTGTATGGATTCTTAATTTGTTCGATGAAATCTTAAATTTCTTTGACAATAATTCTGCTGTCTCTCTTTGACCCTTTGACAATAATTGTGACAGTCTTCCCGACTTAGTTCTCAGGAGTAGAAACGTATCTGTTGTCAACTGTATGTGGAATTTCATTTCCATTTGGATTTGACCACAGATTTCTATGGCAGCAGTAAGCATTTATACCCATACTGCTCTTTTGCTACTTCAATAACCTAAAACATCGATGAGGATGTACTTAAAGTAACCAAAACATTAATCGAAATACGATTTTAAATACTTCATTTATTATTAGTGCTACGTTATTACAAAAAGCGTAAAATTGATCATATCCGTTGCTATCGTAAACCATCGGTGTAGCCCTTCCTGTAACATTTGTAATAAGTTTATTCCGAAACACGTTTTTATTGGACGTGGTACCCACTATCCTGAATGGTTATGGTGTCGTAAAATCCTCCCAGCAATAAAACTCCCTTCATCAAACACTTTGAAATGTTACTACTGACTTATTAACAACTTTAGTTATACTGCGCGTTTAATTATTATTTATTAAATGTAAAAGGTGTCTGTTCGTTTGGGGAATTTATGATTAACTGATGATAATCTGATATAGTGTTCTGGATATTGAGTTATAGAAATAGCAGTAGGAAATGATCATGCAGTCGTATGCCTTTATATATATCAAAAGAAGTTAAATCAATTTATTCTATTTGCTTAATATATATATAATGAAAGAGTAAGAAACGGGCATGCAGGCCACCTGATGTTAAGTGTTCACTGCAGCCCATGGACAACCACTTTCAATCTTCAAGAAGTCCGCGATGGACGCGGATGCGTTTCTACTCTTGAGGACTAAGATGGTTGCCTCCGATAATGTGTATCCGGCAACCACACCTCCCCAACCGAAACACAATACATGAAGAACATGTTGCTTTACGACGGGTTAT
>DWON01007100.1:0-13237 GCA_018251015.1 Phocides pigmalion okeechobee
ACTTCTGTTCTATTTGAGATTGGATGTGGTTGTCCATGGGCTGCAGTGACCGCTTAACATCAGGTGGCCTGCATGCCCGTTCACATTCAGAGAGGAATGTATGCATAAAAAAAACAATAAATTGTCAATTATGTTACATTAATAAATACAGCAAACAATTGTTTTTTTTAACTAAAACACCACAATCAGATTTTCTATAATCTACATCACTCACCAACTCATCAAATGTATCTGAAAAGATAAAAATTTCATTAATATAAAAAAAACATATATCACTGTTAACATACCATCATTAATATAATTAATTATAGTATCAGGCATTACTTTGCGAAAATCCATACTATTAAGTTTGTTGTTAAAAATTACTTTGCAAGAGTTCGTGAGTTGCACTCACCCATTAATGCTCCGTTTTGGATTGATACAAGTGTTGGTACTAGTATGTTTAGTGGTATATATTTTAAATCACTTCCCTTTTTCCTATCCAGGAGGGAAGACGGGCATAGTGCATGCTTAGAAATGTATACCATTATATTTGCGTCCATCCTTAAATAGATTTCTGTTCTGTTTGAGATTGGACATGGTTGTCCATGGGCTGCAGTGACCACTTAACATCAGGTGGTGCATGCCTGTTTCTTACTCTTTCATAATAAAAATAAAATTGTCGATGTATTGACTTTAATGTTATTGTAAGTTTGCCTTGCATATGCTTCTTAGTTTTTATAATGATTAATAACAAGTTCATATGTTAAATAAACTGACATAACTTCTTTATTTGTTAACCAATTTAAATGAACAAAACCACAAAATTTTAGGTTTTTTTTTTAGTTTATTTATTGATGAATAGAAATTACAAAGAAATCTTAATTTTAAAATAGCATTATGAAACTGCGCCCGTGGTTGCGTTCCTATATGGTCGCCTCCATTAGTGTGTATCCGGCAACCACACCTCCCCAACCGAAACACAATACATGAAGAACATGTAGCTTTGCGGCGGATTAAGAGGATAGCGGTGGTGCCGCCCCGGGCGAGCTCTAAAAACTCTACCACCTTCAATTACTTTTCTTATTGTAAATACCCAACATTTTGTACACACTGCACATTGGTTGGTTACACATTGCACACTTAGAAACAATTATCATAAGCATTACCCGATTCTTAGAAACTTCATGTAGTATGCACTGATAAAAAAGACAGAAACCCATCGCTAAGTTAATGATATTAGTACGGTGACATTTTATAAAAATGTTTTTATCCAATTGTATAAAGACTTTGTTTCATACCTCAATGATGTTCCTCGAGAAGCAAAGTAATGTTTTAACGGTCATTTATATTTGCATATTACTAGCAGGAATTCTATGCGATATGGTTAATAGTCGTTATTTATTGACATTCAAAAAGAGTAGTAAAGAATGAACTTTGAAAGAAAATATTTTGATTTCGATAAGTTATAAGCTACATATGCAGCTTCAAGATTCTTGTTTCCGTCCTCAAAATTGCCTATCCGAGCCTGAAACGATATTAAACGGACACGATATTGATATCAAACGGCGTAAATAAAATTCCGCAGATATAAAATGTGTAATTACTCACCGTTTTTAGTAAAATCCGTGTTTATTTCCATAACCTACAATAGTAACAGTTAGAATATAAGATGTCTGTAAAAGATTTACAACAATTTTATATTATTTATTTAGTTTACAATTGATTTAAATGTAATTCGTTGAGTGAATCATAAAACAATTTGTACACAAGTAGAGTTGGGATTTCAATTCTCATCTCAACACACTGCAACGCTGTATTGAAAATCGATAAAGTCAATGTCAAATTATCGATATGACAAAATAATAATACCGATAACGGAAAACATGAAGAAAAACTAGTTTAAAATATAATGTAATATCTAATTCCAATATAATTGAAGTATTGTTTGAAAAAATGCTATGTAAAATAAAATATTTACAATCTTCTCATTTTTCATTGCCCTTTCCCGCTAACGTCTGGTTGGATTTGATTTTTTAAAGGAAGATCAACAAACTTGTATACTTGGTTTTTATAGACTAAAAATAAACATTACTGGCAAATACAGGAACACAATATTCTTTTAAAAGTCGTTCTACATGTAATTTTATCAAAAATAGGTATACAGAGGTAGTTTTGAATGTTATTGCTTCCTATACCATTACAAAATATCGATATTATTATAAACAAAGGTTCAAAGTGACCCATTATCGATACTAGATTCACTACATCACTCACAAGCGTTAATTGTTTTCAATTATCACTGCAATCGTCCGGAAATCATAAATTATTTTCTTCTTGTCATGTGTCACTCATACATGACATTTCACTTAATATTAATCGGTTTACAATGTATAAGTAAAATTAATTTCCTAAAAATATTTTAAATGTTAGTAATAGCTGTATAGATAATTATGCAGTAATGTAAACAATGAAATCGTACCGACAAATGTTCTATAATAAATAATACGATATTATTATAGAACATTTGTAGCTACTTGACAATGACATTTGCGTTTTTATCAATTGGCGGCAAATAGCATTAACTTTCAAATAGGCTTATTATCTCAGAATACTATCTATTTGGCTTTTTTGTTTCTATTGTTAAAGATCAATTGTTATTATTATATAGGGTATGCACTATGCACTTTATTTGATTTTTACAGTCATGTTGAAATCCCAAATACAAATTTTGAGTCATGTTCAGAATTATAATTGAAAAATGTTTCTACGAGGAATATATACAGATAAAAACAATAATTTTGAAATTATCTATGTGTTAATTAATCTGGTTTAGCACTAAAGTGTAATTTTCAGAATAGCCTCTTTTTGGTAACTACCTCAATCCTCAATATTAAAATGATCAATAATTGGATAGACTGCCAATGTATAAACTTTTGTATATGAATGTAGTCTCCCTTATTTGCTTCTCACTTACTATCTTACTAGAATATCACTTTAATTAAGAAACTCTTCTGAAAAACAGAACTTTAATGATGTTTGAGATTGTATGTAGACGTCCATGGGCTGCAAAGACCATTTAAACTCATGTAGCCCTCAGTCATTTGCTACTTTACAATGTAAAAAACCTATAGTAATTAATGAACAAAAATACGTGTGTGTACTTATGTGCGTATATAAGAATTTCTTTGGCGTAACAAAATAAAGATCTTTCTAAAAAAATTATCTTTCGTTTTATTCTACGTTTGTAAAGAAAATGACACTAATAATAGAAAAAAGGTTTTTAATACATTGAAAGAACTTTTACTATAACGCATTATCAAGTTGAATGAATTTTATTTAAATATCATAAATAAATAATTATTTTTAATTGTGTATCACTTCATAATTTATTAAATTAACAACAGTAACGTAGTACAAAACTATCTACTATCATGGTGTCGGTTTTTCGTGGTGTGCGCGCGCATCGTAAAAAAATATTCTCGTCAAAATATAAAATTATTAAGCTCTTTCGTTACATTTGTAAAGAGCTCATGATATCAAATATTGACCATGATCAAGGAACGAGTTGACTGTCGATATATGAATAAATAGTCATATACATATTATTTAAAAATAGTATAAAACTGTAAAATTAAAAATGAGTCTTGTAATTTGAATAAAGAATTATTATTATTATTACCATAACAAAATATTCCTTATGTAAGTATCATGTATCTCAGTCATATATTTATTTTTCCATATCATTCTATAGATTAGGTATCAGAGGTATATCAATATAATAAAAAAAAAAAACACAACTTTACAGAGCATATATTTTATTCAAAAATCTTTGGCATTGATCTCTTGAGTACATATAATCCATTTTTGAATTAATAATATGGCACAGTTATGCATGATTTTTTATGAGACTCGTAAAATGTACTTACAAAAGGTATTTTAAAGCCTACCTAATCTTAATATAACTAGCCTTGTCTGTGGCTTTTTGTAAAGAAGTTCATCTAGCATTAGGATAAATTTGCTCCACGTTTATCCTATAAGTAAAATTAACACTACTTCGGGATGACTGTTGTTTTATTTTACGTAACATGTATAGTCTATACAATTGCGGGTAACACTAATACTGTTTTACTTTACACACTTTGGACACTTTCAATACAATTTTGTACAAGCTTACAGGCGAACATAAGTGCTGTGTTTACTTGGGCGCAACAAGACTGTGAACACAAGCTCTGTATTTGTAGACACAGCATGGATGCCAAACACAGTATATGAGTGATTGTCAGCGTATCTCCTGTCTAGAGAAAACATTTCTAGTTTAGTGCCGCCGGCCTCAATACTATCTTAATATAAAAGTGACTGTTGCAGACACTGTTAAAGCAAATTTATAAAAGGAATAAAAAAATACAAAATTCATTATGTATTTTACCCACTTCAAGGGTATTCAGGGGTGTTTTACCCTCTTCAAGGGTATTAGGGGTATTTTACCCTCTTCAAGGGTATTCAGGGACATTATCACCTTTTCAAGGTTAAAATTTGTAAAACTCCTTAGTGCTCACTTACAGTATGTATAAAACATATGCACAAATTTTCATATTTCTAGGTTCAGATATTTAAGCTGTCCTTTGATCTCTGGGTCTGTCAGTTGCCTTCGACCATTACTTATTAATTACACAAATCATTGTCATCATTGTAATTAACACGTTCCCTGCTCGATACACAAGTGCTGTGTATTACTTGGCGTAATGCGCTCGGGCTTTGGCTGATATATATTTTTAATTATTTATAACATTCTTCTTTTGACTCCTTCTTTTCTGGTGTCAAAAATGTTAATAAATCAAATCAATTACAATATATTAAAAATGTACAAACAATAGTGTGCTTTGTTTTCCACCACAACCAGCATCAGATATGCAGCCCATAAACTACATTTTTCATTTGTACAAATCTATTGTGTTCGTACAAATCTGTACACATTATGGACAAACACAAGTGCTGTATTTATGTCGACGTTACAAAGCTGCGAGGGGAAACAACATCAGTGTGTTCATAGATGCAACACAGATGCTAAAAACTGCAATACTTCTGTGAATTATTGGCGCATTCCAGTCTAGGGAAAGCAGCTTTTAAAGGTGGTAGAGCCGTTAGAGCTCACCCGAGGCGGCACTGCCACCCTCATTACTTGCCTTAAAGCAACATGTTCTACATGTATTGTGTTTTGGTTGGAGAGGTGTGGTTGCCGGATACACATTATTGGAGACGACATTATAGGAACGCATCCGCGTCCATCCTTAAATAGAACTTCTATCCTATTTGAGATTGGACATGGTTGTCCATGGGCTGCAGTGATCACTTACATCAGGTGGCCTGCATGCCCGTTTCCTACTCTTCTCATATAAAAAAAAGTTCCAGTTTAGTGCCCCCTCTTGCAACGTTGACTATAAATGTTGATGTATAAAGGAGCGACGTAATCAGTGTTAGAGTAGGAATAATCCACAGTATACTAATCCACTCATTGGATAATCTTCCAGACAGATGGAGGTTCACATCTACCCTTGTCTGGACAAAGACGATTAAAAGTAGAGCTGGTATTAAATCCCAAAATTTCTCTTTCCTCCTGAATTCGATAAGTGAACGTACTCTCATGAGATCCAATGAAATACACTGCGTGGGAACAAATTATTTGTTCAATAATAGCTATGCCCCCATCTTTGAACTTAGTTAGATCTGTATGCCGCGGTAAGTAGAAATATGCATTGTACCCCAGATCCTGGAGCGCTTTCTGTAATTGTCTGATTTCAGTCGAATCTGCATCAGTTGCAATGAAAACATTCTTGGTTTTTATGTTTTGTTTTGTTACTGCAGAGTCAATTTGCTTCGCAGCACCTTTAATTGAGGGCACGTCTTCTTTCCGACTGTGTGCATAATCGCCTCGTCTCCAATGCACACTTACATACGAGTCACATTGCAGATTGTAACACTGGAAATATTTTGCAGTGTACTCCATAGCTGCTTCGATTAACGCTGGGTTGAATTTCATGCTTTTACGACAATCCCAGTAACTCTTCGTACCATATAGGTCATGTAAAGGAATTTCTGCATGATAAAACATCACAGAACTATCGTATGGATGCAGCGATGTCAACTCCCATAGCTTAGAAACTTTACCTTGAAACTTAACGCACACGGTCTCAAAGGTTGTTGTAACATATCCCCAGAAGGATTGGCTTAAATACTCACACTTGCCAACGACATCCCATTTTTCAGCAAAATGTCCGTTTTCGAACGCATTTTCGTAATTTTGAAGAATATAAACTCTATCTATGTCTATGTAAGGGAGTTTATCTTTGAAAATATCCTTAACTTCGACGACTGGTGCGAAGGATTTTAGCGACTCGATATCGAAGAAGGCGCTCCATTGTATAGGATCACTGAAATAATTCTCATTTCGCCAGTGCGGTAATCTGTAAAACGGAGGTAAGACCAGCTTCCAATTGAGTCTTTCTTTCCGTTTACGCATCTCAGCGAACATTATTGCGTATCTCATGTAGACGTCGCGTCGTAAATTAAACCCTTCTTGATTACTTACATCAAAGAATAAATATTTAAACTCTGACTGCACAGAACATCCTTCAGAATGTAATGAACAAGAGTATTCTAAGCAATCTGGTGTCCCAGCAAGAAGCAGGATAGTGACTAGTACGGATAAAAAATACATCTTCTCGAGCTATTCAAAGTTTCATTGATAAAACAAGATTATAATACAAATATTCATCTGCTTGAAACAAATAAAAAATCCTTATTTAAAGCAAGTAATGTCAAACTTATCAGTAAAAGTCAAGTGTCAACGTTCAACTTCGGCATTGCCAATATTAATTTTATAAATTCCCCAAAAAATGTTTGTTTTATTTCCCTACAAAAAAAAATATTTTTAATACCAAGCCCAATGGGTCAATACGATCCTATTACTATTCTTACGATTTACATAGTAAGTCTTGTTTCAATTTTTTAAACTCATACCATATATAATCATACCAAATTTTACTCACGTTAAAATTTCCCATACTTTGTGGAATAGCGAACGAATGGGCAACCCTCTTCAACAAAATCTTAATCACACAGCTGTATATTGCACACACTGTTAAAGAAATAATTAATCAATAATCTATCTGCTTCAATAAACGAACCGTACATTACAAATTAAAGCCGCTAGAGGCGTTACAATGCATTTTATTAATCTAAATAAAAATGTTATTTATAAAAAGCAAAGAAAGTAGCACAGAAATATGTACAATGTGATTTCTAGTGCAACAAAAATTCGTATTCCAGATAGAAATTGAGCGCAAAGTATATGATTAAAAATCATTCGAATGACAGTATATTTATAATATAATTACAAACTATAATAATTAGATCAGCGAAATTAGTAGTAAAACAAATATTTAATAGCTTACACTAAAATAGCAGCTTATTATTGTTAAACGATAATTGTAATATTGTAAGTCTCAAGTGTTTTAATTTAATTAATACCTCAAAAGGCAGTTTAATAAAAAAAAAATGCTACTGGCAATTATTCAAGGGATGACACGTAAATTTAAACAGATGGCAACACTGTACATCTGATGTCATTCGCATTGCATCGAATATTGACCGAATGTGCTTATTAAAGAGAAAAAACAGTGAAATTAATTAGAATACATTGATATTTTGCATTGATTTGCAAAAATGGAGTTAAACGACGTTATTGTGAACCAGCCCGTGGTTATAGATAATGTAATTATTTTGTTTTTTGTGCTCAAAAAACGAGTGTTAACAATACCACGGCACACCTATTTTGTCGTCTTTTTCATTCGAATATTACGTTAACTGACCTATATAAAGTACAAAAATATTCTTAGTGATACCTCCTTTACATACATTTGTTTAATAACATCTCTAATCCTTAAATGGTCATATAATGAGTCATAATCAAAAGTCAGTACTTTTTATTAAACGGTACTCTCTTTTAATGCTGCCGAAGTTAATAAAGTAATATAAGTGTTATACAGTAAATAAAGCGATAAATAGACTCGTTATACCAATTTTTCAATTAATTTGAAATACATTTTTTTTTTCATTATTTTGAAAAGTTGACAAATTGTTAATTTGATTGCTTCCCTTAGTAAAAACTACTCGCTATTACCTCACAACAGGCTTATAGATTTTGTGGTTTTGAACTTGACTACTAAACTAAGTTTTGGGTTCGATTCACATCCAGAAGGAACATGTAATTAGTATAAGTGTTTGTTTTGTGTCTGTGGCTTTGTTTGTGTGTGTGTACAGGCTCTGCCTGTTGTGAGATGAGATGATTTTGTGTGTGTCATTCCAAAAATCTAAATATATTGAAAACCTAATACAGTAGAACCTTGATAAGTTCTAGTCCAAGGAAAAAAATATTTTAAGTTATGGAGGTTTTAAGTTATCAAGGGTCTTGGGTGTAGGGCTCAAATAGGAAGTGAACATACATATTATACATTGGTAGAACAATAGTTCGACCGGGGAAGTACCACCACCGCCCTCATAATCCGCCGTAAAGCATTACTTGTGTTTTGATTGGAGAGTTGCGGTTGCCAGCTACACTTTGAAGTGAGACGACCATCTTAGTCCTTTAGAGTAGCAACACATCTACATTCGAATTCGCTCAGAAACAATTTTAGACATTTTTGAGGCTGGATGTGGATGTCTATGCGACTACTTAACATCAGGTGGTTTGTATGCTCGTTTACTACTCTTCTCACGCAAAAAAAAAAGAAAAAATTGGACTTATCGAGGTTTGACCTATGGAGGTTCTACTGTATTACATAATAATCCAAAATGACCAAACTAAGTAAGAATTCCTAATGACTTTATATTGCCTCATACTATTTTAATATCCTTTAAAAATCTCTATTATTAAGCAGAAGATAAAGATTAAAACATAACCAGGTGCCTAGAAAGTTTTCAAACAATTATTCCTATGTTATATCTATGCTTGTGACAAGAGAGTTGGTTAATATCTCATTAAGAGAATTTTGATTGTTATTTTCTGTTTTACCTATGCTGGTAACAAGAGTATTAGTGCATATCTTGCGCAGAGAATTGCGATTGTTATTCATCGCACACATATGGCTGGATTCCCTTTAGATTGTTTAGATTAAGTTTTTAGTACTTTTAAGTTTTGTAAATTAGTTATTTAAATTTTGGTCATGAGATTTTTTGTGAGTAGAGTAACAAATGAGCATGCAGGCTTCCCAATGTTAAGTTTCACAGCTCATGGACCTTCACATACAACCTCACACAGGACGGGAATCTTGTCTGAGCTCAAATGTAAATTTATTGCTATTTCTGAATACTAATCTGTAGGTGGGAGAACAATAGGTTGACCGGGGAGGTAGCAACGCCGTCCTCATAATCCACCATAAGCATTACTTGTGTTTTGGTTGGAAAGGTGCGAGTGTCGGCTACACTTTGAAGCTAGGCGACCATCTTAGTCCTCAGTAGCAACATATCTACGTTCAAGCTCAGACAGGATTTTGGTCGTGTTTGTGGTTGTTAGTGGATGTCTATGGGCTGTGACTACTTAAAAAAACTAATGTTGTTGCCTTGTTTGTAAGGGTAACCGGCGACGCACTCGAACCCAAACAACTAAATTTGTCTCAGGTTACGAGATCCGTGGTACCTCTGGTTGAAATCACCATCTACTAAATCTTTCGAAAAGTCATGACGTTAATTATAATGCATAATGGTCATGTAATTATTCCTTATTCTAAGAATGATGACACTAAGTATAATATTTGAATGATTACTTATTTATTATACTATTGTTATATTCACAGGGCTCAGGAGTCATCAAAGCTGGTTTTGCTGGAGATCAGATACCTAAATGCAGATTCCCGAATTAGTAAGTATTTTCACGCACGGACCCATTTGAAAGAGTGTGGGTTATTTTTAAGTAACACTGCCCGCGACTTCCTCCGTGTGTATCTCTAAATATTATAAAACAAAATCTACTGTCTATCTGTTCGTGATTTATAAAACATAGTCCCCCGTCGCGTCTGTCTGTCTGTTCGTGATAAACTCAGAAACTACTGGATGGATTTTCTCAGTTTTCAACAACAGGTAGAGTGATTCCTGAGAAAGGTTTTGGTGCATAAAAAGTATTTTTTGGAAATTGTACGAGAAATTAAATAGTTAAATTCAATATAGTAATTCAGTAGTTCGAAATACATGTTTCTGGTTTTTACTTTTTGCAACTAGGTAATGACGTAATGCACGTATGAATGAAAAATTATGTAATTAAATATAAACTCTTTTACCCAAGCGAAGCTGGGCAAGGTCGCTTGTTTTATGTATGTAATTCTAAAAAAAAATACGTCAGCTATCTCTCAGTGAAAGTCCCGGCAGAATGGATGCAGCTGTTCCAAAAATTAGTTGGAACAAACAAGCAGACAGACAGACGAAAATTGTAAAAAAGGTTATTTTTTGTATACATATATATACATTTAATAAAAAGCGGTTATTTTAATATGACATACAGACACTCTGATTTTATTTGTTTGTATAGAAGAGGAGTCAATGTGTGGGTCTCATAATAGTGAACAGTATGTCAGTGATCATTATGAAATAAATAAAATAATAAATGTCATTTTTTGCCCCAAACAAACAAAAAAAAAAAGAAAGAACAAACAGTTATAAAGTACAAAAAAACATTAATATAAAATGAAACAGAGAAAAAAAAATCAAAATCAAAAAACCAAAAAATTAAAAATTATAAACAAGGGGGCAAAGGAAGTGTCTCAGCTTTTTGCTGACGCGAGACTTTCGTCCCGACCAGCGCTGTTTTTCAGCCACTCCCTCCTCCGTCGGGTGTTTTACGGATGATAAGTTCGAACAATTTTTCAACATTAAAAAAAAAACAAATTTCAAATATTTTTTCAAAATTTCCAGCATTGGGCGTCCGAAACACGTGCGTGTGATGGCAGGCGCACTGGAAGGCGAGTTGTTCGTGGGCCCTCGAGCAGAGGAGCATCGAGGATTGCTCAGCATTAAGTACCCGATGGAACACGGCATCGTCACCGATTGGAATGACATGGAGCGAGTCTGGAATTATATTTACAGCAAGGTATGTCAATAACAGAGATAGTGTACTGGGTAACATCCTGGAATTTTTCAGGTGGAAAAGGGGGCCTAACCTACTCTACTCACTCCCCACTCAACCAATCCCCACTCCCCACTCAATCAATCCCCACTCCCCACTCAATCAATCCCTCCCTCACTCTCTTACTCACTCACTGTTTCACTCTCACCTAAGCACACACTTATTCGCTCGTGTTTAAAAAAAAAGAATTTAATCGCCGCATGCACCGCACTAGTTAAAAAAAATATTTTCAAAAATAGAATATTGTATTGGAATAGTGTATTGGAATTTCTTTCGCGGACTCTTCAAATCGAAAGAATCTACTTTGAAAAAAAAAAGATTTTTTATTTTTACTATACAACGGGTACTCATGATTAACGATTTTTATTTGCTTTGCAAATGGTTTGAATTATCTTAAACCATTTGTAAGGGTCGTGGTCACGCGGCCACGGCAATGGAAAAAATCTGCGATGATATTAGTTTAAAGATGGGAAAACTATAATTCAACCGGGGAGGTACCACCGCGGCCCTCATAATTAATTATAAAGCATTACTTTGTTTCTGTTGGAGAGGTGCGCTTGCCGGCTGCACTTTGTACCGAGGCGACCATCTTAGTCCTCAGGAGTAGCAACGTACCTATTCAAGCTCAAATAGGATTGCAGTCGTGTTTGTGTTTGTACGCGGATGTCTATGGGCTGCGACTTAACATCAGGTGGTTTGCATGCTCGTTTTGTACTTTTCTCACTTCTCACTTTCTCCAGGACCAACTATCAACGTTCTCAGAGGAGCACCCGGTACTCCTGACCGAAGCACCCTTGAACCCTCGTCGCAACAGGGAGAAGGCAGCGGAGGTCCTCTTCGAGACGTTCAACGTGCCCGCACTGTTTCTATCAATGCAGGCAGTCCTCAGTCTGTAAGTATCTCAATAAAATTCAAATCTTTTATTAAGTCAGTAAGAGTATGTAAATACTTTATAATATTATACTTTATAATTTTTAAAGGTGGTAGAGCCGTTAGAACTCGCTCGGGGCGGCACCACCACCACCCTCATAACCCGCCGTAAAGCAACGTGTTCTTCATGTTGTGTTTCGGTTGGGGAGGAGTGCCTGCCGGGTACACATTATTGGAGGCGATCTTAGTCCTCAAGAGTAGAAACGTATCCGCGTCCATCCTTAAATAGAACTTCTGTTCTATTTGAGATTGGACGTGGTTGTCCATGGGATGCAGACCACTTAACATCAGGTGGCCTGCATGCTCGTTTCGTACTCTATCATAATAAAATAATAATAATAATAAAATGGTATTTACATACACTTAACTAGTGACCCGGTCTTACTTCGCTCCGAACAGAGTTTATATTTACTTACATTATTTTTCTTTCATACATGCATCCAGTCATTACCTAGTTGCAGAAACTGACAATTAGAAACATCTATTACGAACGACGACTGAATTACTCTGTTGAATTTAACTATTTCAGTTTTCGGCCAATTTACAAAAAAAACTTTACTTGTTGTACACCAAAATCTTCCTCAGGAATAACTATCAGTTGTTGAAAACTTGGAAAATACGGCCAGTATTTTTGAGTTAATCATGATCAGACAGATAGAAGGGACGGGGAACTTTGTTTTATAATATTTAAAGATAAGCTTTGAGCGTTATTGGTTGACGTTGTGGGAGAAAAGCAACAGAGCGTCATGACGTGGCTTCCATGCCATACGAGCCAGTCTTACCAACCATTCCAACAGAAGTCCAATAAATAAACCGATTATTCAACCAATTAAACCATGAACCGATAAATCATTCAATTTACTTACCATCCCGTTTACCAACCAACCAGTTAGGCAACTAATCACCGACCAATCATTTAACTAAACAATCGATTAACCAACTAACCCATTATTCAACCATTTAACAAACCAACGAGTTGATCAATCAACACATCAACCAACCAATCACCCAATCGGCTAATCAAAACTATTGGTTGTAGATTGTAGCAAGGTATTAAAACACTTCTATTTTGCTTTTCAATCTTAGTTTTATTTTCTTTTCCAAGTACAGGTCAGGTCACGATACAAAAACACACAAATCAAGCTGGCTTAT
>DWON01007101.1:0-13237 GCA_018251015.1 Phocides pigmalion okeechobee
GGAGCAAATAAAGCCAGCACCGAAATATTGTGAAATTTCTGAATAAAGTTGATAGACGAGTATTGTGATTGTGACTTGTAAAATTGTTTTCCATCTAGAAAGTGTATTATTGTGATTTAAACGCTGTATTTTTCAAATCTGTGACGCATTTCGATAAAAGCGCAATCTACGCGACTCAAAACTAAGGTTTGTATCAGTAAAATCATTATCAAAAAAAAAATCCTTTAAAACAGATCGATTCATTCTTGCGCCATACATCCGGCGATCTGGTACATTCTACTAATCTCGTACGTATTCTTTTATGTACATTAAAATTTACATAAATTTTGTATTTGTATGTTGCTAAAACTACATGTAAACTGATTTTCATATTTTACAATGTTTAAAAATATGTGGCGTAATTAGATTTTCACCTGTGGAAATGCATTTATGAGCTTGAAAAAGACTATTTATGTATAAACAAAACGATATTTTGATATTGCATCATATTTAGGTATGTGGGTGGTTAATTAATTCGTCATATTATTTCTTCCGTGAATCCATGACGTGTGTGATTTCCCAGAGAGATTGAAAGTAATGTTATAATGTATTGTGGTAGTTATACTGACGTTTATTATTAACTATATTTAGACCTATTGTTTCTTTTCATCACTTTGAAATAAGGTAATGTACATGCAGTCTGATGAAAGGGCCATCTTAATGATACATTTTGCTGTTGTACCAAGTCTGGGTATTTATGCCTCTATATTTGTGACACTCATGAGAATTCGGGTAGACAATTTATCCTCGTGTGTACACTATTTGATTTTGTGCTTTATATTTGAGTACTGTAAACTATGCTTTAGGGACAGTTGATTTATTAGTTTTCCTAGATTTAAAAAATCTGAAAATGTTTAAAATTTTATAAACGTGCAATAAGCATAAATTTAAAAATGGATCATACTCTTATTTACGTTACACTTTGGGTATTCAAAAATATATAGTATGGGCTGCGTAAGTAAAAAATTAAGCTGCCAAAATTGAGAATATTTTTTAAACTGTGGCCTGCTATATCAAACAAAAACCTAGTAGCTTGTTTAAAAATAAGACTTATTAAAATATGAAAGATATAACAAATGCTAATAATATAATAATAAGCCTCTTATCCTGAACTGCTTTCTTCCTTCTTTTGTATATGGGTTGTCTCTTGTTATACAATATCTCTGAGTTCAGTGTGCCTCTTGGCAAAGGCCTCCTCTTACAATTTCCATTGTACTCTGTCTCTAGCAACCCTTCTCCATTTTGGGCTTGCCATCAGTATAAGTTCATCTTCCCATCTCTTGCTTTGTCTTCCTCTGTTTCTTCTCCCATCTCTAGGGTACCAGTCATAACAAATAATAATACTTAAAATAATAAACAATTTGAAAGGACATGATAGGAATGAGAACAAAACTATATAACCTATATGATTTTAAACAGATATTATCACGGAATCCATACATTGTCCTATATAACAGGTACTCACCATTAACAATTTTTGATTTTTAATTGCCGATATTTCGAACCAGTTGCAAGGCTCGTGGTCACGGCAAAACATCTGTAGTCAGTTTCTCCATGTACATTATGATTAATTATAGAAAGTATCAAACATTACTTTATTTCTACCATATGAAGAAGGGTAAAGCTGGTGTAAAAGTAATAATAATATTTGTAAGTTTAAGATTTAAAAGATTTATTTATAAATAAACAGTTTTACAATTGTTATTGTCGTAAACAGCGGCAATAGTATAAACTGTTTTACCACTATTTACGCCCACCTTGGATTATAGAATTAAACATATACATATAAGTGTTGAAAAAGAACAATAGAAAACTTACTAAAAAGGACAATTTGCTGATGTGACACTGATTATCAAATAAACTAAACATTGATTAATTCAATCAACAAAATAGCTAAATTATTAATTCATTTTATACATCAATCATTTACAAACTAATATAAGTGATTTGTGTTTATGTAATATATTGGTATTTCAAACAAAAGGGCCACAACGCGAATAGACTAATTTTACAGGAGAGCCATTTAAAGTTTTCAAAATCATTTCTTGTATAATTGCTCTGTAATTTTAAAACTGATAAATAGGTATTATACACTGTTAGAAAGATGTTTTTATTCTGCTTTTAATGGTTGATTCGGATATGTGACCGACAAAATTTGAATTTTTACAATAAATAGGATTTTGGATATTTTTGATTTGTGGCCCTTTTGTTTTCAAGTAGCGATGTGTGGATTAGAAGCTAGTAAAAGTGCTACTGGGGCGGATATTACGTCTGTATGTCCGTAGACGATACAAAGATGTTAAAAAATACAATATTTCAGTGAATTGCTGGCGCATGTTCAGTCTACAGAAAGAAAATCCAGTTTAAGCCGCCTCACGCAACGCTGACCTGATCTAATATATGAGCGCGGCTGTCAGTGATAAAATCGGAAAGCGGGAAATACATATAAAAGCCCCCGTTTTGGACGTACATTTTTTATTTGGGCGGATTATAACAAGCCAGAGTTCAGACCAGCATAATGTTAACCCTTTCACAGCCATAGTCGGCTATACCCGACAAATTGTTTTGGACGTTCAAACGCCAATGTCGGGTAATGCCGACACAAACGTTATACAAAGATAAAACTATATTAATGCAAATGTTCGCTGTATTTTTATCGCGTATACCTTGCCAACCAATGTTTATTTAGTATATTGGTTATACTTTCCCCAATCGTCATTTTAATGATATCGATAAATGTCTTTCGCTACATTATGCGAAATTATGCCTAAAGGTTCTGGCGCTGGATGCACGCGAAGTGAATAAAAGCTTGGCGGTGAAAGGGTTAAGAGCGATCAAAAAGTTTTGGCGCGGCATTACTTTTGCTACTATTCAAGCATTTATCTTTAATCGACAATAATAAAGGCATTTATTTATGATTAGATATATTAAAAATTGTATTTGACAACTATGACGCATCTATATATCTAAATCAATATGTATCATGTTAATATAGAAAATAAATTAGCACAAACTATGTATAAATGAGCTCTTGTGATATATCTTCCTTCGGTGTTTGCAGTTGAATGTGTATAAATATTTGGCAGCTGTTTTTAAGATTTTTAATTTTGTGAATACTATATGTACCATAATATTTGAATAGTGAAAATTTATAATGTTTAGCTTTTTGTGAGCATATTGCGAATTAAAATGCATTTGCACTTGATAATGTTTTTTATTTCATAAAAATCATACATATAAAATTATATATTAAATTGAAGTATTAGTCTTTTATAAAAATATTAATCTTTGGTTAATAGGTATGGATTTAATTAAATGTATGGTAACATTGTTTCGAAATTTTTACATTTACAATGTAACGGGTACTCAAATGGTTTCACGCCGCTCTACGCGTGTCCCGATGGGCGCTGGTTCTCGGGTGCTATTAGGCTAGGTCTGCTCTCAACTCAACTCAGGTCCTCCTCCTTTCCTAGGCGGGCTACAACACTGGAGACAGTAGTAAAGTGAAGAGGGATACCTCGAGGCATCTCATTGAGGTTCAAGGCATCAGAGCTAAGACAAAAGTAGGAAATCCACTTTCATCGGGTACTGAAGATAAACAATTGTTTCATTACCGATGTTTCGAACCATTTGCATAGCTCGTCGTCATGTGTAAACTTGTACGGTAATACCCGTTACATAGTAAAATGTATTACTTTCAAATTATTTGTTTCACAATCACAATTTATAGGAACCTTTGATTTCTTCGGAACAGACATATAAAATTTATCACAAGAAATTAAAAAGCAGTCTTGTTTAAAGGTACTATGAAACAATTCTACTAGAATAACAATGTTTGAACAAAATTTCTTGACACAATTTTAAATATAAAATTGAACAAAAAATTAAGTTTCTTTGCAACAATAATAAAAGATTATATTATGCTTATGACATTAAATTAAAAACATAATAGGTTATTAAATAACTGTATGTGTATATGTAGGTGATAGATCATGTATTATAGATGATATACATCAGGTAATAAAAAATCATTAAAGACTATGTTATTAAATATACACATACACTTCATGCTCAAATGTTTCTTTTTCATAAAACTAATATACTTATTTATATGATAGTTTTATTACTTGACTATTACACTTATAAATATTGTTATGTAAAGGGTATTCACAATTAACGTCTTTTAATTCCTGATATTTTGAACCAGGAAAGCAAACTAGACATTAGGTAGATAGATTTATCTATCTAAAACGTGACCACGACCATGCAATAGTTTTAAAATATCGGCAATTAAAAACCTTTAACTGTAGACTACCCATTACAATGTAAAATGTAAGAACCCTGCGAGGGGATTAGTTTAAAAAGTTAGTTGTCTCGTAGAAGTATTTACTTGACTACTATTTTTGTTTGCATGCAAAATGGCAATGTGTATAACTTTGAGTTATTAGTATAGTGTAGTTATATAAAGCCAAGTTTATGTATACTATTGAAGTAGTTAACGAGCATATGGCCCACACCATAGCTTGTGGCCATTGCTGCCCGTGGACATCTGTAATTAGCTGCAAATATTACAGGAGTTTCATCTGAAGATGATCATAGATAGATCTTTAGGACAGATGTTTGGCTGATATGACTGAGGCGGCAACCACAACTTTACACAAAAATAGCTTCACAGTAGAAATACATACACAACTTTTACTTCTCAGACTGAATTATCTGGGTTCAAACACCTCGAAAAATGCCTTATTAATTAATAATTTTTTCAACACATTAAATTGAACATGTACATAATTTATACTTACATTGATAAGTAGCATAAGTCATTATTGTGAAAAATAATTAAGATATATTGTGAAATGGATCGACTGGTTATCTAAAGTACTACTTGCATTGACCGATATCTGTATAACAATAAATCAATTTTATGTACTTTTACATCCAAGAGACAACTTGGACCCTTTATAGATTACACATAATCATATCATGCTGTGACCTTTGGTTTTTAATCTTAACGTAACATAATTTAATTAAATCCTTATATTAATATATTATATAGTAAAATATTATTTTTAGTAAACGTATTTCAATGGTGGAAGAACTAAAGCTCGACCGGGGAGGTACCACTGCCGCCCTCATTATCCACCGAAAATTACCACCGCATTACTTGTGTTTCGGTTGGGGAAGTGCGGTTGCCGGCTACATTTTGAAACGAGGCGACCATCTCTTACTCAGGAGTAGCAACGTATCTACATTCAAGCTCAGATAGGATTTCAGTTGTGTTTGTAGTTGTACGTGGATGTCTATGGGCTGCAACTACTTAACATCAAGTGGTTTGCATGCTCGTTTGCTACTCTTCTCAAATAAAAAAAAAGCATAAACATTAATAGTGACATAGACAACCCTAAATATATTGCTAACATTTTAAAATCGTGAAAAGCCATACCACATATTGTAAAATGTATAAATTTTAAAATTTTTTATAATCATTTCCTAACATTGCTGACATAAAATGGAATCAAAGGCTAAACCAAAAAACGAAAAAAAAACTATACTTAATTAACATATTTCCTTAGTTTACTATATTTTTTAATATAGCTTAAATAATAATTTGGTATAACAATGATACAAAAATACAGATACACAATAAATATTTGTTTTATGGATAATTTGTTGAAATGTCGGGCCATGTGCAGAAAACTTCATGCCAATTTGGTACTTGTTTAGTAGATTTCCGATGGATTGATCAGTTCTTTGAATGACTTGTTCTTGAATTGAATTGTACTATGATTATTTTTTTCTTCAATTGACTTTTTATTTCATTGATTTGTTCTTCAATCGAGTTGTTCATTGAATGATTTGTTCTTCAATTGGTTACTGGTCACTTAGTAGAACACTAATTACTTTCACAATATACTTAAACCACTCCACTATTCTCACACTCAGGCACTTGCTGCAATATTTTCATGCAGATTAGTCCCATGCCACCATGCGTGCATGCACGCTTGCATGGTAAACACTATTGAACACACTTTCTAAAACTTCACCATTTCACTTGTAATTAAACTTTAAACTTCCATATATAGTAAGTGACTTCATGCTAGGCATGTGCGGGGAGGGCGAGGCGGGTGAGCCCTCGGCCACGATCAGCCACAGCACCCAGCACTCTCCCCACGAGTCCAGCACGAGGAACCACTTCTTCCACGACTGGTGGCTTCTCCTTACCTACGTAAAAGAATTGGAATTTATTGATGCAGGAAATAAGTGTTTATTTGTCTTTTATACACATAGGCGAGACACACTACTACTATCTTCTACACACTACAATATTTCAGAGAAATGTTGGCGCATCTTCAGTCTAGAGAAATATGCTCTAGCTTAGTGCTGCCTCCCACACGTTGACCCGATCTAATATATGAACGCGGCATTCAAAGTGTTAAGTTTTATTTTTCCATGATACTGATAGCAATACCATCCCAATATAATGCTGTTTTTGTTTAAAAATTATGTGAAAGTTCTGTTATTCAAAACAAGTATAATCTTAAAATACATGTCAGGGTTCAACAAAATACCACTTTGCAAATAAATCCAATATTTGTAGATAAGATTTAACAATACTGCAACAAGTAAACTAAGGGTGGTAGAGCCGTTAGAGCTCGCCCGGGGCGGCACCACCGCCACCTTCATGACCCGCCGTAAAGCAACATGCTCTTCATGTATTGTGTTTCGGTTGTGGAGGTGTGGTTGCCGGATACACATTATTGGAGGCGACCATCTTAGTATTTTTATTTGCACACTCTTATGGCATTAGGCACGTGATATATATCTCACACATTATGTAACTTAGTCATTTACTTACCAACTATATAATCAAGTATGAGCCCCTGTAGCTCAGTGTCTCCAGGCTCGGGCTTCGCCACCAGCCTAAGGGCAGGGCTCCCGCAGTGCTGAGCGCTCGCCACCAGCTGGGCGGCGCTGTCCCTGGACCCTATGAGCAGACATCGCGATTGGATTTTATGCTCTGGGTGGATACGCCACCAAGCCGCTCCTGAAATAATGAACAAACATATGTTCAATTCACTTGATAACTTACTAACGCACTTACATACTAGTTACATATATAACCAGCTTCTTACAGAACAGGAGTATCATCTGAGGTCAATCACAGATGTGTTGTTGCCCTTGAGGACTAAAATAGTCTTCTCATATGCAAGTCGGCTACACCTTCAACCCGAAACGCAAGAATCGCTTCATGGTCTGAAATCAGGCTAGAAATAGGAGTATAACGATAAATTATATTGGCATTGCAATGACAATAATTCGAGTTAAGACAACTAACCAACCGTTTTTGTTATATTACTTATTGGTACGTTACAGCAGGATTCTAAGCTATTTCGCGGGAAAAACAGCTAAGCTAATACTAGACTCGTCGATTTACGGTCTCAAGGTGAACTTATCCTGATCATACTCCGTTTTGAGATAAAACACGTGTTGGTCTTAATACATATTGTGGTATATATTTTTACTCATATCACTTTTTTCTTTAAATAACCGCCATACATGGTAGTTGACTTTTGCGAAGTTTTTAACAATTACTAAAAATTGTCCTTGCGGCGAACAGCATTACTTGGCGCAACGCGCTTTCAGCTTGTACACACCTATGTTGTACGTACAAATTTGTATGGATTACGGGCGAACACAAGTGTTGTGTTGGCGTCAACGCTACAAGACTGACTTTGAACATTACGTGTGTGTTTGTAGATGCTACACTGAATTGTCGACGCATCTCTAGTCTAGAGAAAATAGCTCTAGCTTAGGCCGCCTCCCGCAACCCTGACTCGATATAATGATAGTAAGCTTATAAAGATATGCTTCCATACCGTGTTTAATTTCACCTGTGGATGTTTTATGTGGTCATAGTGTATGATACCTCTGACGTAGTTGAGAGCGCCGCTCCAGTCGCGCGCTCGGGAGCTAGCCCACCTACTGCCCGCAGCGGCCTCGCTCTCCGCGAGCCAGCGCTCTGGGATGTGTGGCCACTGGGGAACAGGAAATAGGTAATTATTTATCATCATCATCAGCTTAGTTGAGGACAAAGTTAGGCCTTAGGGGGCGACATTACCACTGGCAAGATTTGTATATTTTGTAATTAAATTATTATTGGTAGAAATTGTTAATAAGACCGGCTATAATGCTGTCGTGTAAATTGTGTTGACTGTACTTGTGTATTTATTTTGGTATATAATAAAAAAAATGTATTTGGTTTGTTTGTCTATGTTTCTGAACTAAAGCAATAATAATTTACTGAACTAATTCTTTTTTATTTACTGAATTACTAATATTTATTAATTTATTTCATTTACTGATTTACCAATACTTATTCATTTATTTAATTTACTGAATTACAAATACTTATTAATTTATTTAATTTACTGAATTACAAATACTTATTAATTTATTTCATTTGCTGAATTACCAATACTTATTCATTTATTTCATTTACTGAATTACAAATACTTATTAACTTATTTAATTTACTGAATTGCTAATACTAATTAATTTACTGAATTAACTGTATTTACATATTACAGTACCTGTATAAAATGTAAGACCCGATGACAAAATGCTGCTGGCGGATATTGCCAATACAGATTGGGGTGCGGTGCACCTACCACCACAAACTTATTGATTAGGGATCCTTTGCAGTGTGCTAAGTACCTGTAGGGAAATAATATAATTGTTTAGTCTGTTTTTATACAGTATCTCTTTTTCTGTGAAACATTTCTTGACACTCCTTGGTAAGATTGAATAGTATGGCATGACGGTAAAGGGCATAACACTATCCTATATCTGGAATTTTTAATAACTGTGAATGGAATTTATTATTTAAATATTTTTATTAGGATCATGCCCATGAGTATGTGAAATTAAAATTGAATACTGAAATAAGGTGTATACCTAAGATTAGGTAACAAAACATGAGGAAGTACTCACCAAGTTAGCATGCCTCCGATCCCAAAACCAATAACAATGGCTGGCCGATTATCAGACGCACCTAAAGCATCCAACAATCCAACCAACTCCTCGACAGCTTGGGGTGGTGATAGATCCCTTCTGCTTCCACCTTCACTCCCACCAGTTCCTCGCAGATCTAAAGTGACTACATGATGATTGGTGTCAACCAGTCTTACGATCACAGATGACCATGACGGTGCCCACATGTTGCCTGCATCTGGTGCATCTCCGAGAATCAAGACAAGTTGTCCTGTCTTTGGGCCCGTTTCTACATAGTGGTATTTTACCCCCTGAAATGAGATTGCAAGTTGTAATAACTTTTTGACATCAATTAATATCTGTTTAGTTTCAAATTAAATTAAACTAAATAGCTGCAAATTTTCAGGATTCGTGAAAACTTTAATAACATTATTTGTATTTTAACTAATGTTCTACAAACTTACTACTATGTGTAATAATGTTCTTAACAATTTTGAAATAGTTTTCGAGATTATGTACTGTTAATGATAGTCAGATAAAAGCATAATAATGTGAAGTAATGAATTTAATAAATATGAGTAATTATGTTTTCAATTTTGCTTTGTCATAATTTAATATAGTTTATACTTATTTTCTCTATGTAATTTATAACGAAATACAAATAAATCATAATTAATTCAAAGCATATACTGCATTCAGTAAATATACAGAAACATATTTTTATAACATTGAAGTAGCAAATGAGCATGTAGTCCAGCATGCATAGTCATTGGTACTAAATACATGCTAAACATAGATATCTGCTATCAGCCCTAGGATTGGGGTTCTATCTGTAAAATCCAATTTTAATATGACAATCTATATTCTACAGCGTACCATAATTTTGATGTAGCAATGAACTCCGATAGACGAGTCGACGGTCAGTTCGACAGGCGGCATACTTTTTGACCATTTCCTTCGATGCCCTTTCCATAACCTTCGTACCGCGAGCTGTAGTAACTGCCATAGCCCTATGAACACAAACTGCAGGGCTAATTCCACTGCAGGCCATCCCGTCACCATTTGCAACACTTTTTGGCTTTTTGCACCCATTTATATGAATAAATAGCTAACTTAGGAATAATAAGTTAAACTTTAAATATAGAAAATAAAACAGTAATACACGCACAACGCTTACGTGAACTTTATAGTGGCAAACGCATCCTTATCAGTTTTTATCGACCGACGTTCGAACTTCGATACAGTTTGATTTGAACGAAACGGATGTGATGTGAACTGCATTTGTCATTGTCAATGTCATTTGTCAAGTTATTGACATATTGTCAAATAATTTGTCAGTATTATGTCATTTTAGTTCCGTTTTTTTTCTTTTAATAAAAATAATATGATAGGCACATATAAGCATGTAATCAAGAGCTATTGAATACTTTACATTACATTTTATTAGGAACATAGATATATAGCATCGGTTTCTCATGTAGCGATCCAAATCTGTTGATGAATATATAACTCAAAAATTAATTACATATTGTATCTAAAAAAATTATGTATAGATGTTATGTATAGATATGTTACCTTAGTCCTATTTTCTGATGGGATTCTCTTTATATAGATTTTGACCCTTATGATATTTTGATACCTAAATGCAATCAAATCCAAAAATAATCTGTGTAGAGTAAGTAATTCTATTAGGTACATGCAAGTCTTTTCATACACTAACTTAAAGTAAATAATTATGTAGGGATGCATATTTTGATTGTACGTTAAATACATGAGTTAGGGTGTAATTAAATACTATACGAAGAGTTTAGCTATTTTCCTGTATCCACATAATCTTCAATCAATTACAGTCCTTTTGCTGAGTATTGGTCTGCTTTCCATTTAGTCCATTTAGGTTAGGCCATAGTCCATTGCGCTGGGCAAGTACTCTTTAGACTTTATAAACCTTTAAGAAATTTATGAAGAACTTTCAGACATATAGGGCTCCTTACAATGTAATTCTTCACTGGTAAAGCAAGGAATATATTAAAACGCATATAATTTCAAGATTGAATTCCGTATGAGAGCCCAGAATTTATTTGTCTACTTTACTAATAATATTAATTCTATTATTAATATGGTCAGAAATAATCATCATTTTATATGTAAATTCTAGATCACCATTGGAATAAAATATTTTTTGACAAATATCTGATTCCAAGTTATATCTGGTTGCAATCTGTCTTGGATTATGATTCACCATAATGACAGATAACTTTTAAATCTATCAATAAATCGTTGCGCGGCGAATAAGCTTGTCATCCATCAGGCAATGACTACTGAAATAAACTCCACATCACGTTTCCACACATTGGAGCGTTTGAGGTTTTTTACTTAGAAAAAGACACATAATTAAAATTAAAATTAAAATATTTTTTTTTTATTTGATTGTAAGGTTACATATACTTAATGAATGTCAAGGGTAAAAGCAGTAGGTAGGTACATCGGCTTTGAGTTAGCTGTTAGCTACTGTTGACCGGGGGAAAAAGGCAGAAAAAACTCTCGGCACAGTCATAGGTCCTTATAAACCTTATTTTTTATCTATGATGTTACTTAAGTTTTATTTTCATAATAGTCCGATTAGTTTTGGATCATTACGCGGTACTTCTTCATAAGCTTCTGCCAGTTGCGTCGATTGCGCAGCGGAGAATTCATATAATATAATATAATATAATAACTCGCTATAATATAATAACTCCCTAAAATAAGTCACGAGGAAGACCTTCACGTAGGTCTGAAATTAGCCGGAATACCCCGAAAGTACCTGTAAATGAAGCCGTGATTATTAAAATATGTGTATAATGTAAAAGATCTTAATCTTAGATTTCGTTTTCATATTTTATTACACACATCATCGAAAATTTTTTTCAGTGTCCCGCTTTTTATAATTTTTAATATAATAATAAAGTATTATATATCTAATAAATATTTTATAACTTCAACTAAGGACTAAAGCTCTATCTTATGTCGTGCGCTGTGCATTGTTACTTCTAAGGACAGAGGTAGTTAGTACCTTTAATTATAGCCAGCGAACGCACTTCTCCAATCGATAAAACCGACAAAAAGAGTTGCGTCACGGATTATGCTTGGTAGGTAGCTTACCTGCCAACTATAATGTAGTAGTAGTAGGTGGTGTTAGTTCATCTGTCGTTCTACCGCCTGTGAAATACTTATACAATATACTTACCTAAAGATACACCTAATCCTTAGTTGCCCTAAATACATGCGCTTCAATTCAGTGTCAAGGCGTTCTTCAAGCGATGAATTTTACGTAAGAAAAAAATCAAAACGTTGAATTGCTTAGTGGCGCCAATGTGTGTATCCGAAGTTACTCATTGCTCTTGTCGTAGGCGTCACAAAGTCCTTTGCCTTGCGTTGTGAGCAAATTTAAACGTTATACAGCGACTGGCCACTCGTTATCCCATCGTTAGGCAACATGACTTGCCCTTTCTGCGTTTGTCATTACGAGATCTGAGTGCCTCCTGTCTCGGAGCCTTAATTTGTTTTTAAATAAACCCTTGATCGTCGACATCTCGTCGTTGCAGCCACAACATTTCAACTTATTTTAATCGCTGATGCACTTGTAAACAGATTGAAGTTTATCCGTTGTTAGGATTTTTGTCGAGCTGAGTAAGTATCTATTGTTACCTATCCGTGTAGGTAAATTAAACTTAATTATCCTTAGCGTTTAAAAGCTCAATCTATAGATATTAACAGGTAGAACTATAGTTCAACCGGGGAGGTACCGTAGCCATTCTCATATTCTACCATAAAGCGACTTTTGTATTTCAGTTGGAGAGGTGCTGTTACCGGCTACACTTTAAAGCAAGACTATCTTAGATCCATTTTAGCTCTGGAGAGTCTTATTTGATAAAGCATGTAAGTGTGACCTTAACTTGGACTTAGACTTGTTTGTAGTTGTATGTGGATCTCTATGGATTGTAGCATAAAATCAGGTTCATTTTACTATATAACTGGTACTATATAAAGGTGGTAGTGCCGTTAGAGCTCGCCCGGGGCGGCACCACCGCCACCATCATAACCCACCGTAAAGCAACATGTTCTTCCTGTATTGTATTTCGGTTGGGGAAGTGTGGTTGCCGGACACACAGTATTGGAGGCGACCATCTTTGTCCTCAAGAGTGGGAACGCATCCGTGTCCATCCTT
>DWON01007102.1:0-13236 GCA_018251015.1 Phocides pigmalion okeechobee
GAGGGTAGCGGTGGTACCGCCCCGGGCGAGCTCTAACGGCTCTACCACCTTTAAATTCTATTAATATATTATATATTTAATCTGATATTCGTATTCTAATGCATCCGAATTCGTATCTATATCCATATCTGCGAATATATCGCATGATAATGGAACACTGACCTATTAGGAGATAGGTCAGAATTGAGTTACATACAGATACAGGCTTCTGTTAGCGCCATCTACCGTCTACCATTCGAATTAAGTTGAAAATACGCATTACTAGTGGTCTAACGATTTAACAATTTTAATTTTATACATCAACAAGTAGGATAAGTTCTCATAGCCATATTTGCGATTTCCCAACAATCGTCTTTTTTGAGTTGAGTCCGTATTCCATTTAGCATGCGTATGTAAAATATTCTTTTTCTTAAGCAGATATGTGTACTTATGTACATATAAACAACCCGTATTCATATTTGTATATGCAGATATATATAAGATATTCGTATACTAATGCGGATATACATTCTAAAGATCCATATCCGTATCCGTATCCGCGTATATGTAAGATATTTGTATTCTTAAGTGGACTTACCTTTTCAACCATCCAGCATATCGTCAGTAGTCTGTCGTAAACAGATACAAGGTATCAACTCCAAACAGGATGGAAATCCTACCTGAAATCAACCGCAGGTTTGTAGGTACCTCTGAAGACTAATTGAAACGCCTCGTTTATCTCCCGTATCACAGCATCCGGTAAACCCGAACACAGCTTTTGATCATGAGGTGTTTGTCACTAGTTTTATCACCCGCGACTTCATCTGCGTTGTGTAATTAACAATCAACTTCTCAACAGTAAAAAATACGTATCACTGTACGCGTAACGCTGATAAAAATAGTCGTTTCTTAAAACTTTAATATCATGAAGAGATATCCTATATCTATATTTTAATTACAATAATGAAAATGTTAAAAGTCATACTCCGTATGCATTTTTTTTCAAACAATTAGCCCCACGTTTGATCGACGTCACCGATGACAAGACAGCTGCTTCATATCACGTCCGGAGAAATGCGATTGCCATTCAACGCGGGAATGCGGTTAGCGTTCTTAGAACCATGCCATATGGGCACTGACTCCCTTTAAGTTTGGTAGTGTAGACTGTTATTACAAATAATTTTAAGATTTTTATTATAGTCATTAAATGGTAATAACATCGTATTAAATTCACTTATGTTGCTATATTTCTAAGACAAAGCTCAAGTGTCTAAGATAGAAAACAAAAAAAGGCAGTCTTTTAACCAGTAGATCATTTGTGATGCATGCACAACCACAGAACTCCATTAATTTATTTATATTCATACTAAAAGAGGTATCACAAAGTGTGTTTTTACAATCGCATTAAAAACTTTTCTTTTAAACCCTACTTATTAGGCTTGGAAGGCAAACAAACCTTTGAAGCCCACGATATAACGCACAAAATACCCCTCAGTTAACACTTTCCCTGCGGTGTACAACACTGACGTGTAGTGCGCGATGCAACGCGTTTGCAACTTGTATACACTTATTGTACAAATTTGTATGGATTACGGGCGAATAAAAGTGCTGTATTCGCGTCGGCGCTACAAGTCTGGGAGCGAACATTACGTCCGCGTATTCGTAGATGATAAACAGATGCTAAAAATACAATATATCAGTGAATTTTTGGCGCACCTTCAATTTAGAGATATCAATGTTCGAAACTATAGTTCAACCGGGGAGATACCATCACCGCCTTCATAATCCGCCGTAAAGCATTACTTGTGTTTCGATTGGAGAGATGGTGTTTGTGGTTTTACGTGGATGTTTATGGACTGCGACAACGTAACATCCGGTGGTTTGCATGCTCGTTTGCTACTCTTCTCACATAAAAAATATAAAAAGGTAAGCTCCAGTTTAGAGCCGCTTCCTTCAATGCTGACCCGATCTAATATACATAGTCAAAGTGTTAAAATAATCGATCCGGATCAAATAGGATTGGCTTCGAATCTAGCAGTAGTTATCATGCAATTCGCATTTTATTCACTAAAATATCATCTATTGACTGAAATAATTTTCCCTAGACTACTGCCAAGGACGCAAGACAAGGGTATCTATAAAATATCTTTACTGGAAATATCTTGGAAAAATCCTAACTGTCATTAGGAAATTGAACGTAATCTGAGGAGATTGCTTTTTCAAACAACGCTAGTACACCGACAGCCTATTTCGCCACTTCATTTTATTTATTTTCCAACGTCTTAAAGTACTTTCTCTAGAGATATCTTCGGATCATATTGTAGATAAGATGTAATTGTACGTAAGAAGATAGGCTTGTGTTAGGTAAGGCAAATCGATGCTGGTGATAGGTCTGGTTCATATCTCGCGCAGAGATTTGCAATTGCTCCTCAGGAAACGCTACAATGTTCTTCGTAATATGCTGTACAGGCATAAATTCCCATTTTTGGCAGGTTGGTTAAAATAGTATTTTATTGTAATTAGTTATTAGGTTTAAAAACGCTAATTTTTGAGTACTAGTCTATACTCTATTCTAATATAAAATTGAGGACACAGTATTATTTGCTGATACGCGCTAATCTTTAAATAAATGAGATTTCTAAAAGCCTTTTGAATTTGATAGTTTGTTAATTAAGAAGATTTAGGGTCTGTTACATCAAACTATAATACTACCATTAGTAGCCAAAGCTGTAGAGTTTGAAATAATAAAACCAGCAGACAAAGCTTATTTGTATACAGGATATGAATAAATAAAGCCTCACTTAAGGTTAATACGGAAACGAAACTACTTGTCAAAGGTAAAAAAAATCTAATGACATCATTCACTGCTGATGACCAGCGTCACGCAACTAAACACATAACATTATTGCGTCAATCATAAAATTATCCTTTATTTTTCTAATGCATGTTGAATAGCCTTAATTTGCGGCTTTACTCCCGAAATATTACCTTAAATATCTGCTATGAACTGTATAGAAATACATTATTTCAAAAATATTGCTTTACAAGAACGATTATATGATATATCGTAATTTTTTTTATGTGTGAAGAGTAGCAAATGAGAATGCAAACCACCTGATGATGATGATGATGAGTCACAGCCCATGGACATCCATGTACAAACACAAATAAGACTGAAATCCTATCTAAGCTCGAACATGGATGCGTTGCTTCCTGAGGATTAAGAATTTCGCCTCTCTTCAAAGTGTAGCTGACAACCGCACCTTTCCAACCGAAACACAATTAATGCTTTATGGCGAATTATGAGGGTGGCGGTGGTACCTCCCCGTTATCCTATAGTTCTCCCAGCTTTAAAATATACACCTTATAAACGATACTAGAGAAATAGGCAAGCGATGTACAAACCATATAGATTAAATCAGTTTTTTGCGAAGAAAACAATTTAAAACAAAAGAACATCGTTTTACCTTTATACAAAAGTTAGAAAAACTTTCAGTCTATATTTTTCAACTACGAATAATCTAAGATGCGTACCAGATGCTTAAAAGTTCGATCTGTCGTTTGGGTATTATACTAAAATTACACTACCTGGATATCACAGCAACTCTATTTCTAAACAACAACACAACAAGCCGTTAATAAACTCTACCAAATAAACCTAGAGCTTTGTAAGCCGAAACATATTTAGGCACTCTTCAATTAAACAACATAAATAAACACGTCCCGGAAGCAATGAATTCTCGAAATGTATTAAGAATGTGTGTTTCCACTGTCGCGATAGTCACGATAAATTCTCGTCGAGTTAATTTTTCATACAAATTACTTGACAGGTGGCACGCTTAATTACTACTTTTCAATACTAAAAAACTAAAACATAATGATACTAGGGGACCCAGCCAACGTCGTCCTGCACGAAAATCTGCTATATTTTTTTCGTAAAATGTATGGCTGATCTACTGAACTTAAGGTATCACCCATAAGTATTATTATGCCTTGTATGATATTGCATGGCCACCTATTGAGTGAACCTAAACCATTCTCGGATCCACCTGAAGACACAAAAAGATTTTTATTAAAATCGGTCCAGCCCTTTAGAAAAAGTTCAGTGACATACACATGCATAGAAAAAAAAAGATATCAATATTTTCTTAACAAAGTCGTATGGAAACAGACTCCAAGATATGCTATGACGCTGTCCTGGAATTAATGTAGAGTCTGAGCAATTTCCAAAGTCATCTAATATGCATACCCGCCAAATAATAATTAGCGGTAACGTAATTAATTATTTTCGTACCCCAAAAATTATTATGAACATTTTGTAGAGATCGTTACTGTTGTTACATTAATTATCATATTGAGCACAAAATATTCTTAAGTTTGCATCTGGAGTCTGTTTTCTAGTCTTGCTAGATTTAGAATAGAAAAACTTGTATCTATTCTATTACTAGGGAAATGGCAAGGCAAATTTAATATTTTCTCCAAAAAAAATCTTTAAGATATGTTATAATATTCCAAATATTTTTATTTCAATAGTGATCACGCCTAAGGTCACCAGTCGTGCAACTGCTTTAAAATATCAGCAATCAAAAATGAAAAATCGTTAATCGTAAGTACCAACTATAATAAAAAATATACATTAAAAGCAATTATTTTTTACTATGTACCGGGTCTGTCTGTACTGTCACTGTCTGTTATATCCTGATAATCTCTTAAATCTTAACCAATTACAACGGACCTTAAATAGCTGATTGTACTAAAATTAACTTAGTAGATTTTTATTTTAGACAAGTATTAATGTTTCATATAAAAAATTACTGACAGACAACTGATTTTATAAAAAGTAACTGACGTTACTTTAATACATCTCTAGTATTTCATGTAAACTCACAATCTCACGATCTACCTACAAATAACTAAGTATAAACAAAGTAGAAAAACGTTGGGCGGTTTTAATAAGCATTATTACCAACTAAAATGTCCTTAATTTGTTACATGAACTATGAGAGGTCCCAAATCGCCCGCTATCTATATAAACGCTTATAAATTAAATTTCACACGGACAAGCTTTTAACTTGATGACGACATTATGTTCGTCGCGACGCTTCGCAAAATGGAAAATTCTTTCGTAACAGTTTTCGTCGTAGATCAAGTGTGATTTGTGTTTGAAATTAAGTCTTTTTAACAATGTAAAAGACATATTACAGATTCATGCGTGTAGGTGTTATTATCGTGATTATAAATCCAATATCTCAATGCTCGGTACGGGTATACGTTCAAATGAGGTAGGTTAGCCCATAGTCCACTACATTGTTCTAGTGGGGATTGATAGACTTTGAATACCTTTGAAAACATTTTCGTACTTTAATCCATATATGTATCGTCATCATGATAATTAACCCACTATCCTGAGTACGGATGTTTATTCAAAACAGGTAGGTGTGCCTATAGTCCACCACGTTGTTCCAGTAAGATCGCTACACAAAAAAAAAACAGGCCATAATGAAATTGTTATACGAATTTACCTTTGAAAAATCAGAGATATATACAAAAAATTTAAACAGCGGATCTTTGTATGGTAGGTCGGGGTCTTACCATTGGGCTATCACTGCATAGGTCTAATGGTGTTATCTTGATCTTTCTGCTTCGATCACTAATATACCTTACATTCATCCATTGATCAGCCTTTATGTGTCCACTTTTTTTATTTGAGAAGAGTATCAAACGAGCATGCAAAACCACCTGACACGATTCTAATCCCATCTGAGCTCGAACGTAAATACGTTGTTACTCCTCTCTTCAAAGTGCAGCTGGCAATCGGACCTCTGCAACCGAAACACAAGTGATGCTTTACAGTGGATTATGAGGGTAGCGGTGTTACGACCCCGATCGAACTATTGTTTTCCCACCTCAAAGATGCTGGATATAGGCACGTACGTAGGTACGTAAATATCTTATAATGAAACAAAATATTTGAAAACGAATTTGAATTTGTGGCACAATGGTCACCGTCAGTATACTCAGGATAAAGATCCAAGTACCCAATCAGGCGGATACCTATTTTTTTTAGATCTTAATGTTTGTATACTCGTCAATGTGTGTGTCTAAAGGACCCGCTATACCGCTATACGGAAGATCTTGGATAGGTTGATGTGCAATAGTTAATGACTAAACCATGTTCAAAGCTTTAAATTTCACCACGAAAGGACACCCATCCAACTTTGGACTACGATCGACTCCACGGGCATCGTCCATCCATCCAATGGTTGTCTTTATGTGTCCACTACTGGACCTCCCGCAGGTGTCGCCAATCTGACCGGTTATATGCCCTCTGTATCCAGCGGTTACCAGCTATTCTTATTAGGTCGCCGGTTCACCTGGTCCTGGACCTGGGGATGCCCTGTGCTCCTTTTTCCTAGACATGGTCGCCACTCGAGGACCATTCTGCCCCATCGGTTGTCCGTCCTTCGAGCCATGTGGCCTGCCTAGAGCCACTTCAAACAGGACTTAAGTCCTGGCTGAAGTTGAGCATGGATGCGTTGCTACTCCTGAGGATTGAGATGATCGTTTCGCTTGTACGTGTAGCCGGCGACCGCACCTCTCAAATCGAACCACAAGAGTTGTTTAAAGCCGATTATGAGGGCAGCGATGGTACCTCAAACTGTTATACTACGTGTGTTTTAGTTCAGTTTAGTTAAAATAAATAGTTCCTGACTGCAAAAGTAACGAAGCTATAGTCATCTTTAATACCTACCATCAATTAGATTTAATACGATATTATTTCATGATTACGATGTTATCCTCTAATAACTTTCTTCTCAGAAACCGAGTTTGAGTAGGCATCATAATTGACCAAATTACCAGCTTTGTTATAAACTTCGGAACGTCGTTCAGGACTCAAATAAATCCAGAAAGTTTTCTCGTAAATCAACATAAGTCAGAGATTATTTTCAAGCCGAAGTTAACTCATGGCAACATTTTTCATTTCAACAAAATTGAATTCCAAATCATCGCTGTAACTTTTAAGCGTCTACTGCTAATGCTATATGGGAAGATAATTAAAATGTAAATTCGAGAAATGTATATTATATTGTTAGAAATTCAATTCTGATAATAAAGAATAATAATTAGATACGGTTGATAATAATTAGATTAATAATTAAGTTAAACAATGCAAACCCTTATCCGACATACAAACATCGCGGGAATAGGTTTCCGCCCATATTTTTCTCCCGGTTAACCTTAGCCACGGGGTACAAAGCGGATATATTGATTTTACATTGTATCATTTATATTCATTAACTGTATGTGAATACCTCTTAACGAAATAAAGTATTTAAATTTGAATTTAAGTTGTGAAACATACGTCTCACGTTCTTGAGTCGAATGAATTCGGTCGCACAATTACCGCAGAATATATAGGCTCTATAGCGCGAACGATCTCGCTACCTACGTCACTTTACCATGCAGGGCTAGGTACTACTCTTTAAAAATATTTAAAATAAATTGCTTCATTAGTGTCTTCTTATATTTGAAACCAAGCGATAAGACATTCGGGCTACCTGATTGAAAGTTCTTATTGTCGCTTGCGGATATTTTCAATACGTGAAGTGTCGCCAATACATCACCGGATTTAAAATAGAGCTCGATTTGCCTCTTTAAAAAAATCTAATAGCACTCAAATTCCCGACGAGAAAATTCGTTCTAGATCTTGAACGTTCCTACTTTCCAAATTATTAAATTAAACGAAAATAATAGTTTTTTTCAGATCTTGTTCATGCCTATATTCCAAATTATATTTTCTACTGTAAAGCAATAATAGCCTACAGGTTAAGATTATGCCTCCTACACGAAGAGTCTGACGATTCAATCTCAGGCCCGAACCAAATATTCAGAAGTGAATACAGAATCAAATAATTGAGAAAATCTGAGAGATCTCGACAAAGTTCTCTATGGTTTAATGTCTACCAATCCATACTAGGCTAGCGTGATCGAGTATTTACAATTCAGTACAAGGACGAGTGCCCAGCAACAGTACGGTAATGGATTAAAATACTGGCTTTACTAGTCTATAGTTATTTATTGGACAACTTTTATGGGTTTCCGTATAGAAACATCTCGTAGGAGCCCCACTTAAGAGTGTAGGGTACAAAAGTCAATACCAAGGGCCGTTACCCGGTCTATTGAATTGCTTCGTGAAGATGTGTGTACTTCCAAACAATCAGTGCCCTTTATAACCCTCCATACAATAAGGGATCTACGAAGTTTGTGTTTGAATTTATTATTACCCAAAATTTTCACAAAGGGCTCTATCAGACTGACTGGTATGCACGATGTCGTTAGGTTTTACTGCCTGCAGTTATGATTCACTCATTATAATACTATTATTTATTTATTTATTTAATGATTTATTGTATCACCTCTTATTGAGAGATGTTACAAAAGGGCAAACTTAACGCCTGAGGGCATTCTCTGCCAGTCAACCCTGGGTGGATGCAGAAAATTTGCGGCAGGTGTTATTATCAAACTTCAAACAAAAATAAAAAGGAACAATTTTTCTTACTAATAAAAAATATATAATCAAATATACATACATATATAAGAACTAATACATAATAAAATTTATATACATATACATGCATATATAAATATAATGTTTTATATTATACATATACAAATAGAAATGAAAGTAGTGCCTATTAAGAGTCCGATATATATATAATTTATGAAGTCTTTTGGCAAAAGGTTATTAGATGGTAACCACGCATGTTCGAGCTTAAACACTAGTTATGTTACTGTTACTAGGTACGTCGCTTACTATCGTCATATTTATAAATCAACCTGAGAGATTGCTCTTACGACCCAAAATTAAAGTTATTTCCATGTAAATATTAGACGTAAGAACATTTGTATCATCTACGGTGTCGTTTACTACCATCACGTTTGTTATTATTAATTGTGTTACGACACAAAACTAAAAAAACTGTTTTTCTACAAAAATAGGCTCGTTATGCATTTTTGCCGAATAGGAAGACTTTAAATATACTGATCGATAGAGGAGAAAAAAATAAGTAGGGCTGCATTAAAAAGTCAATTTCGCCAAAATGGCGGTTACGCCCTTTAAACCCTGAGGTATCGATATTTTTAATTTGTTGTTATTGGGGCTGCGATGGTACTTCCAATCGAATAATGCTACCACCTATAATTTAACTCATGATGTTGCAATGATTGCTCAAAATAAAGGGTTTACTTTCTTTTTTATGTGAGAAGAGTAGCAAACGAACATGCAAACCACCTGATGTTAAGTAGTCGCAGCCCATAGACATCAAATTACAACCACAAACACAACCGAAATCGTATCTGAGCTCGAACGTAGATACGTTGTTACTCTTGAGAAGTAAGATGCTCGCCTCGCATCAAAGTGTAGCCGGCAACCGCACCTTTCCAACCGAAACACAAGTAATGCTTTACGGCGGGTTATGAGGACGGCGATGGTATCTCCCCGGTCGAACTATAGTCCTCCCATTTCTACTTGGTTACTTCGTATGTGCTTAGTTGTAATTATTACCTTGCGTATGAAAGCTCTCCGAATGCTCTGCTCATTGAAATCAAATCCCTTGACGTCGCCATCCTCCCCGAGGCTGCTCGCCGGACCCGGGTACCCCGCAGGCTGTAAACGATCAAACAAATCATATGTAATGAATATAATAAAAAAAAACATCATGAATGTGTGAACATCTGTCACCTTCAAACTATCAAATCACAATATTTTCGTTTAAAGTACATTACAAGACTCTTTTGTACGTAAATAAACTACTATCGGCTCGTAAGATGTTTAATTTTGAAAAGAACATTCAAAAATTACATTTTTCTATGTTTAAAAATGACGTTTACTATGAATATGTATATTTTAAAATATATAGATAATTTTTCTCACTGCCTTAGAATTCTTATTTTTTATTTATTTATTTTTTACCACGAAAAAGTGAAAAACGGGCATGCAGGCCACCTGATGTTAAGTGGTCACTGCAGCCTATTGACTACCACGTCCAATCTCAAACAGAACAGAAGAACTTCTGTTCTGTTTGAGATTGAGTTGAGAATAGAACTATTTAAGGACGGATGCGAATGCGTTCCTACTTTTGAGGACTAAGATGGTCGCCTCCAATAAAGTGTATCCGGCAACGACACCTCCCCAACCGAAACACTACCACCTTTCAATGAAATCCCAGGTTGAAAAATATAATAATAAACAAGATTTAGTAAAAAAATGTAAAAGTAAAAATGAAGCAGAATGAATTGCTGATTTTTGAAATTTCTTTTTAAATATTAATTCAGGAATACATAAGTATGTTAATCACTTGTCTAATAACTGTATATAATATATAATGTAATACTACAGGATCATCCTTGTATGAGATCAAATTGCTATATGCAAATTGTCTCAAGATATTGTGTATTGTTTTGACACCAAACTATAATACTATTTTTACGCAAATGATCATAGAACCTGGTCTAATATATCTTTAATAATAATAATAATATCTCTGTAATAATAATATCTCGTTCGCTACTCGTTCGGACCATCTGATGGTAAGTAATCGTAGCCCATAGACAGCCATGTAAATATGACTAATATGGTCGCCTCGCTTCAAAGTGTAGCCGGTAACACAAGTAATGCTTTACAGCGGATTATGAGGGCGGCGGTGGTACCTCTCCGATCGAACTATAGTTCTCCCACTTTTTATAGTATAGCAACACTTACTTTCATACCGATCCCGAGAAAATCCATCGTATAACATTATTACAATTATTACTAAATTAATACATTTTCATTTCATTAGTCAAAGCCAAATAGATTTTTGTCAGATCCTGTTAAATTATATTTAAGTGATATAATCTATAGATAGTATAAAAAAGTATATTATAAATATATACAAAAACAGTACATCTGGTCCGTGAGCAGTTTATGCTGTCTTATCGTGGTCACCATCGGAGAAGCTAATATACCTTATTAACACTTTCCTTGCGGAGCGGATACATATGATCAGTCAGCAGCCTAAACTGGAGCTTGATTAGACTAAAGATACACCGACAAATGACTGAAATATTGTATTTTTTAACATTTGTATAGACTGAAAACGCGTTGACAATTTACTTAAATATTGTATTTTTTAGCATCTGTGTATCATTTACGAATACACAGACGTAATGTCCGCCCCAGTCTTGTAGCGCCAATGTGAAAACAGCACTTTTGTTCGCCCGAAATCCATACAGATTTGTCCGTATAACACAGGTTGTAATCTAATGCGCGGCGCAACGCGCTTGCGGCTCGTACACACCTTTTTAGTCTAAAGAAATGAGGTCCAGCTTCGTGCCGCCTCCCGCAACGCTGACAATCTAATACATTATTAGCACCGCAGTGAAAATGTTAATCCGCCAAAGGATTTTTCCCTTTTGAGGTCAAAATATATCTAGTTCAGAGCCCTTTGTATTCATTGCGCCGATGTATGTTTTACCGACATTAGTGAGCATCTCAATAGGCTGGATCGTTGCATTAACTACGGCATCCGCTTCGTCTACTGTATACACAAAATTGAACACATTCCCTCCTATCGTCGTGAACTTAAATGGTCCATTTGTGATCACACACAGATAAGATTTGTAAATACTCTTTATATTATTCTCTTTGAACGTCATTCGTTGAGATATTTGAAGAAAGTTTGAACATTTAAGCGATTTTGAGCATCTCTTGGGGTCCACTGATTCTCCGGTACAGACTACTACTCTTTCTCATTCGTTCTTTCTTTTTCTTTATCATTCGCGGCACTGAGAGCTTTAGAACGCTCTACCACTCTCTTTTATTCGGTTGCTAGTCCTAACTCCTAACATACCTTTTTAGTCTGTAATACTCAGTTTTTAGTCCAAACACATTACGTAACCTAGTTTTAGAAGAAAATTAGGATTATTATTGAATATTATTTATTTATTGATTACACTACACTGTCTTACTGATCATTTTTTAAAATTACTTTTTTACTTACTTCACCGTAACCTGCGCCCGCATAACCTGGCTGGAATCCTGGCTGGGGAGCTGGGTAGGCACCCGGAGGGTAACCGCCCTCCTTGGGAACGCCGGGAGGGTAACCGCCCTGGGGGTATCCACCCTGGGGGTAACCACCCTGAGGGTACCCACCCGGGGGGTATCCTCCCTGGGGGTAGCCACCTTGAGGGTAACCTCCTTGCGTGGATTGATCTGCATTGTAAGAATATAATTAATTTTTATACAGCAATATGGAACATAGACAAGCAATTACAGGTAGCAGAATATGATCAAATCGTATCACATGACAGTTCCCAACCCAGATCGCAGTTTTATAAGATATTTTTTATCTTTTATTTTAAAAGTAAAATTGTAAAAAGGAAGTTTTTTCTCTTTATTTTTTTGTAGTAGGTACTTTTGTGATGCTCAAAAAAGTCAGTTCTGGTAAAGACTGAACTAATTTTGAAAGTAATTACATGAGAATATTTGATTATACTCCTGTATAATCATATAATACAGAAGTATAAACACATATATTATACTCCTGTATAATCATATAATACAGAAGTATAAACACATATATAAATTTCGTAAACAAACGTGAAAAACTCATAGGAATAAGCTTAAACCATTTTTCTTCTAAATATATTGTATCAAAACGAATAAAAACCCTTCAAACAAAATGACTTATGTTAATTGGAGATCTAGATCCGTGATGGAAATCTAAACATATAAATTACAAATAATAACATGCGTAATACAATAACTTAGACATTTATACAAATACAAAGGCTGTTAGTGTGTATTTTACCATAAAATGTATAATAGTGTAAAGTGTAGGGACTCTAACCAAGTGAACGTACAAACTAAAATGTGTTTCATTTAACTGTTATTCGACTATTATCTATACAGTCTCTGATATTTTCCTAGTTAGAAGTAAACTACTTTTGTTTAAATGAAAAAAAAATGACTAGTACATTAGCTAAAATGCGACTCAAGTTTACTTTTGTTTAAATGGAAAAAATGACTAGTACATTAGGTAAAATGCGACTCATGTTTACTTTTCTTTAAATGAAAAAAATGCCTAGTACATTAGATAAAAAGCGACTCAAGTTTACTTTTGTTTAAATGAAAAAAAAATGCCTAGTACATTAGGTAAAATGCGACTTAAGTTTATTTTTGTTTAAATGGAAAAAATGACTAGAAAAATAACTAAA
>DWON01007103.1:0-13235 GCA_018251015.1 Phocides pigmalion okeechobee
ACATGAAGAACATGTTGCTTTACGGCGGGTTATGAGGATGGCGGTGGTGCCGCCCCGGGCGAGCTCTAACCGCTCTACCACCTTTCTGTGAGAAAACCACTACCACTTTGAATGAGAACGAGCTCTCTGTAAGTTGCTTAGGTGAGGCTATTAGATTAGGTTAGATATTATGATAGTTTAGATTATTATTGGCTTTAAAGTGTTTATTAAATATTTTCCTGACTACAAAAAATAATTTCAACCAACACTAAAGAAAGAAAATTCTTTTTCACGGGAATGTTTTTTATGTATGTTCAGCAATTATTCTTCAGAACAATATGTTTAACCAACATTTTATTTAAATTGTTTCAAACTTTGTGATTATGAAGTTGGTTATATTTTTTATTCGTTACTATTGCTATTCTTGATAACTTTTTGTATACGTTATAACACTCAAAGGAATGTATTTAATAGAAAAATGTAGTACAAAGGACTGTTTATTTCAAAATAAAATCTCTTCCAGCAACCCCGGGATCGGAAAGCGCATATGAAAAGCAATTCTAGCGTGTGTTATGTACAATACACATTATTTTTAAATACTAATACATACATATATTATATTAATTTTAATTACAGTAATGAAAATCTTAAAGCTAGTTGTAATAAAATCTTTACCTAAAAACGCTAGACATATTCCCGCGTTAAATAGCAATCGCAATTCTCTGCGCGAGATATCAACCAGCCCTCTTGTCACCGACGGCGTCGATCAAACATCAGATAAATTCTTTGATAAAATTTTTGGGTACTCGGGTCGAACGGACCAAATTTTTAAAGCCAAGCGGACCTAACACGGAATCATTGTTTAATGGAACATACATACATATTTGCGCCGATGGCTTCTTCGGTAGCCTCCGCCGCAGCTGCAGCCCTGAGCACCGTTCCTACGGCGAGAAGGAGTCAACGTATTGACACATATTTCGTCCAATATGAGAGCCCCCTCCGCTTCCAAGAAAGGATATTATTATATGCATACGAACAAGTATTATGAAAGTGATAAATAATGCTCTTTGATTTAATAAATTGTAATTTATCATCATTGCAAATTTATTTATAGTAAAATTAGTATCCCCTACATCCGTGATCGATAATTTTGTTCTAGCGAGCAAAATGGATATTTAAATATAGCAGTTCTATGACATTCTGTTATTCGTTTAATATTGAAAATAGCACTATTGTGGTCGACTTTTGTAGAAAGCTCCTTTGCTTCGGTTAACCTGTATTCATGAAGTAACTTTGAATGGTTTTATAATAAGCGGTTTTAAATTTGCTATTCAATGAATTGAAAATTTTATATTCCGCCTTCGCAGTTGTTATATGAAAGTATTTTTATATTTTCAAAAGTTTATAAGGAATTTTAACGGTAATTTACTTTGTATTTATTTTACTTCTCGCGTAGCGTCCACGTAGGCTGCGTAGCGTAGCGTCACGGTACACCGGATGTATAACGCTAAGGGTGAATTGTTTTATTCGGTTGTAACAAAAGGTTTAAATTGATAAAGAATATGAAGCTTTTATGCTCTATTTTCTACATGGAAAGAGTGGCAAACGAACATGCAGATATGCGGACGTCAACTGGTCATTGTAGCCCAATGATATCCAAGTCCAACCTGAAACAAGGCTGAAATTGTGCCTGAGCTGGCACATAGCAAGTTGCTTACCCCTGTTGACTAAGATGGTCGCCTCAATTATATCTTAATATTTTCAAAAGGCTTTAATTTCAATTTATCCATTCACACGGAATATGAATATAAGAAACAATTTCAACACATTTTAAAAGCATCATGTATCAGAACCATTTTATTTTTTATAATCTGAATATTGATTTAAAAGAACGAATGAACTATTTCATGCTATTAGAATATGGGAGAATATTACTTTCATTTCTGACATAGCACATTACAACATAAGATTTTTATAGCATAGTTGGAGTCTCCTAAAGTGCCGGAAAACTGCTCACTGCCAGTGTCCTATATTAGTATATAGTATATTAGTATATATTTTATTTATAGTAAATAAAATTCAGAACAATGAAAGAAGGGAAGACTAAGATAGAACTTCTAATGTACTAGCCGGAACTGGTTGACAAACTTAGATAGCGCGAGTTATAATCGTCATTATGCATATATTCCTTGCTTATTGCTTGCCTAGCCTATTGTATTTTATAACCACAATAGATAGATTCTTTATTATACAAAATATTCAATATAATTATTCAATTCTAGGAATTCAGGTACATCGATGAAATATCAACATACACTTGTTTACTAGTTATAATATTAATGCTGAATATGTGAATATCGCTCATTACGTGGCCATCTCGTTGAACGTTGCAAATCCAAATATTGTATTAGATATCATCGGATTGGTTATACTATCCACATATTTTTTTAAACGAAGCGTTTCGTTGGTAAATTCAACGAAAATTCATTTTAAAGTTATAAAACAGTATATAGTTATATAGCTTAAAATTATATGTGCTTATTGTCCATCACGTCATTACATTTCATAGTAAAGTGTATATTCTTATAAACTAGAAAGAATCAATCATTTTCAAATTTAAATATTAATTTCAAAAATGCAACTGGTACTTGTAAAGTACCATACAAGAAGATAAAATATTCTACTACACGATTGTTTTGTCATAAAAATATTAAATTTATAAAAGGAAAACCAAGTGCGAAGTATCTTTATCGATGATAAGTTTGAACTTGAATTTATTTCAGTATAATATTGCTTCCGTCATCGTCAAAGTGCGCTGAAAGCTGTATTGTAATTAAATTACGCGCGCTCGATACGATGATAAAACTCGAACATTTACGATGAACTTCGCGAATTTTATAATATTGCAAAACTAATTTTAGAGGCACACAGGAATATTATATTAACAAATTTTAAATTACCACCATACAATAGAATTTAAATTAAATAATTAAGCTCATACAAACCAGCACCCGAGTTAATTTCACAAGAAACTTACAATTAAAATAGTTTATTAACTATACAATTTAAAGGGAAATTTACTCGAACACCTTCACGAAGTTCGAGACATAATACGGCGCGTAGAATACAAATTAAAAAGATACTAAATTTTACTCGACAACTCGCGTAAACTTACTCACTCGCAACACCGGGAATCGGGAGTCAAAATAAAATCAAACCACTAACTTAAACCCACAGATCACCAATATTCAAATAAATAAAAAATAAAATTGAAAGTGCACCGCGGGTTCGGCCGGAACGCTTCCCGCTCAACAGTTTATTGGGTTCTACGCCGGAGACTTATCGCGCGCTAGAGCTGCGCGCTGCAACGGGTTGCAAATTCGCAACTAACACGAATTATCGGTAGGGGCGCGTTCGACTCGCTGCCGGGGTGGCTCACAAAACCTACGTCCTACCCCTCCTGAACTTCCCCGCCCGATCATAATAAAGTAAATGATAAAGTAAAATTGTTTGCTGTTTCTCAATACAACATTTTTATTACATATTATTACACTTTGTTGCAATGTTTCAATGATATGGTCATTGCATTATTATAATATATCGAATAAGTAAAAAATGTTACATATATGTGTATACAATATTTTTCCATTTTATAAGATATTATGCCAAACAAAAGCTGTTAAAACTAGTTTAGTTAATTGCTTGCTTAATTAATTGCTTACAATTAAATATTAACTTGTTGATTATTTACTAAAATTGTGCGCAATTTCATAATTTTAAATGATATATAAAACTGTTTTAAAATTAATTTAAAAAACAATAGACAGACATCGACAGATAATATGGATTTTTGTCAAGGCTTCGTATAGGCTATAGGCTGGCGATCGATAGCTATAAAGTATTCTCGAATGCTATACACGATGGAAAGTAGGTTGTCGTGTGTGATATACAAATTCTAACTAGACCACCCGGCGTGCTAATTTGATAAGTCAATCATCTTTTATAATTTATTTATTATACATGTACATACGCCATTAACATTTTTTTTATCAAATGTGTCAACTCTCCATAATATCTCCATGCTTATTAAAACAATAACGTTTGTTGAAATAAGCAATTGTTCAAGCGCATCGTTCTTACTGACTAGAAAATCAAAAAGAATTGTAACGAAAAATAATACTATCAGTTTCCTTGTTGTTATCAAAGGCCAAACTTCAAGTAGTCCTGTCAAAATTCACATTGTTATTCCTTTGTTTGAAATATGGGTCACGGCGGCGCGACGGTTTTATTTTCCTTCGAAAATAATCTAGAATGTAGTTTATTTTGAATTCAAACACAAAATATCGTACCTATGTACTCTAGGGTAAATGTTTTATATTTACTACTAGTTGTTGCATGGATCTTCCTCCGCGTTAAGTTTTGAAATAAAAATGAAATATTGGCCTTATAATCCCGTACGAGAGTTTATTAAGGTTTAAACCTCGTTAAAGCTTGTTACGATAGAGGTTATGCAGACTTATATGAAATTCTCTTTGTACAGAAGTAGTTCAATGTAAACGAAACCAATGTTACTTACAAGCGTTCTGCTTAACTTTAGGTATTTTAGGAACCTATATAGCATTTTATTACGGCTACTAATATGCCTTGTAAGTATTTAATATTTTGAAGCTTCTAGAGAGATTGGCGCATTTTAAACGGGAAAATTTTAAAATGCATACAGAAACAAAAAGCATTCCATATAAAAATATGTAGAATTAGTTATAGGTTATTACGTAGTATAGAATAGGATATGAATTTTCAGTGATAATAATTAATCACATTAATTCTACGTCAACAATCCATACTTATGTATGTCGGCTTATCAAAGTAAATTCACATTTATAGTCTCGTCCGGTTTAGAACTAGTAATTGTCCCTACAACCGGATGAATACTGTCCTTTAAATTTACCGGTTCTTTAAATGAAAGTAATATAAATATAATTTCGAACGTCGATGTTTAAGAAAACGTACTTTAAAGTTTGTAAATATTGGAATAAACCGCACAGACGCCCAAACACATGCCGAGTTTTTTTCAAACGTCGATCATTTTATTTGACACGCCTTTAGCACCCGAATTTTTCTACCTTTACAAACTCAACTTCATATATTAAATAGTGAAAAAGTCACGATATTTTAAGATATTTTACATTAAAAGCAGGTATATACTTTGGTTATAATTTTTCTCTTAATTATACTGCTGGCATCTCTGAAAAAAATGCATTTTCTTTATTGCACGGATATAAAAAAGATTTACAACAATTAAAAAAACAATCTAAGATAAAAAACACGTACAAGAAAAACGACTTTTTGAAAATAAGAAGCATGAAAACGAGGAACAACACAGAACCAAAAATAGACAAAAAGTACGGCAAAAGTAATATGAAAATTATATTTATAAACGGCTTGGCCACGGCCACTCTGACGCTGTTAGCAAATTATATTTATAAACGGCTTGGCCACGGCCACTCTGGCGCTTCTTCTGCCATTTTTAGTTACGTTTTTAGAACTCACACCTGCGCCGTTTGCTTGTACTTGGGGTAGCTTGGGGTAGTCGTCGTAGCGCTGGTCTATGTAGCTTTGCCTTTGTTCGGTTACCGCTTGAACGTTTATCTACCCTACTATGTACCTCTATTGGTAAATTTAATGAAATGTTATAATATTTTTATACATCCGCACTTTGTCATAGTATTTCAAAGCGTCAAAGGTCGTGGCCGAGCTGTTAATAAGACAAAATATTAGGAATGTCTTGTAATACAAAAAGTAACCTCTTTTCCTACGACAAGCTCTCTTCCTCTGCCGTACAATTCGTTTTGAACCTGTAATAAAACAAATATTTGTAACAGGGAAGTAAACGATCAAATTATTTAGATTACATATTATATTCAATCCCAAACAACTTAAACTTGTTTCTAGTCATGGCTATAAAACTATCTACATATACTTCAGTAATAGAGGCGACTGAGGACGGATACTTTGTAACCTCCAATGTCCGCAACATTTACAATATAAATATAAGTGATTTCATCATCGGCCTCATACCGTCATAATAATGTCACTTGAAAATTGTAGCTTAGGAATTGTATTTTTTATAGTGGAGAAGTAAGCAAACGAGTGTACAAGAGACTAAACTTCTGCCTGACATCGTGAATATATGCGTTGCTAAGTACTAAAATGGTCGCATCATATGATCCCACCGAAACGCAAGAATTGCTTCACTGTAAAAATAGGCGAGGCGGTGGTCCCTTCTCAGTCGAAACATATATCTTACGTGTCATATGAAGCAACAAATGTTAAGAAAACCATCGTTGCATGCAAAATCATTTGCGTACGCAATATTAATAAGTAATCCGTAATTTTATATAACAATATTTTTCCAAGCTTTAATATTCTTTATTTTTTCAGGATAATAAATATGGGGGCGTACGTAAATAACACGGGACGGGGATTATTTAATACATTGTAGTCCCACCCGAGGGCGATGACTGAACACCTCGTGTACGCTCCACCTTCACATCGTCACAATTATTGGAAATGGCAAAATACCTATATCCTTAAATGTATATGAACTACAGCACCTTTTTTCAACACCTCTTTTAACATTAATTAGGTCTTACATTCGTTCGCATCTATTTCAATATAAAATAATAAAAATAATCTTGAGGTGTGTCTGTACAACAACACGTCTATTGATATCTGCTTGGAATCTCAAAGAATTACTTAAATTGCCTAATGGCAAATAAGTTTCCCCCCTACAGAATTACCGCAGCGACAATTCAAGTTTCATGTCGAACCAGGCAGTTCTATCACCATCAACTTCGTCGATGTACCACCACTTACAGAAAAGTCATCTCAAGCTCAAGCGTTAGTATCGACGTGTCGTACTATCTCAATGATATAATCAAAACATTCAAGGTACATTTGATACGAGGTCGGCTAAAAAAACCGTAATATCCCAGAGTTCAACAACCGATTTTATTTCGTTTTCCAATTCATTATAATACATTTTCCGTCTTTACACGTGCCGATATTAAGTAGGCGGCGGAAAAATACGCCAATAATTATTTATAGGTAATATTTTGAGAGATCAATATTCATGTAGGCTGGGATCTCTTCACTAAGTCGTATGAAAATTTTGGCTAACAATGAAGGCTTTCGGTCTTTGACAGTTGCCAGACACGAGGATGAATTTTTGACTAAACAAAGTAGTTCTTAATAGCCATATTGTATATTCATATATTGAAGATTATTTCCTTTTTTTTCGGCCCACAAATGAAATCAATAAAAGGTCCTTAATTTGTTGAAAAATCTTTAGTTTATGTTCGGCCATAAATCTACTACGTGTAACAACAGTTGCTTTTGATTGGTGCGATATATTTCTATTCAGATAATTATAAAAAAACCTTTATTTGCATGGCAATTGAACAAATTGACAATTGACAATTGACAATATAAATATCACCAAAATAAGGAAAGTCTTTAATTATTAGTACAAATACGATACTAGTAAGCATTTTAGTAAGTAGTTTTAAATTGGTTTACATTTTTTCAGTAACAAGTTTTTATTATATAAGAACTAAGTAATGATTTAATTGATAAATTTAAATACAAAACCGACTTTGATCTAAAACTAACTTATACGCGGGAAAATGAATCTTATTATTTTTAACAATAAAGAAGCAGTTCAGTAAAACACAAGGTTCAAAAATATACAATTACGTATATACCAAGGTAAAAATTTCTAAGGTCCAAGTATATTCTTATCGATGTTTAAAAATGCAACCCTCCCGCTCTGTTGGTTGGTGACAGCAAATAGGGCGATGTCAGGCTTGAGGTAAGGATTTAATTTGCGTTTGCAAGTCTAGCATCGACTAATTTACACGTGTTCTGCTCGCATTGCAATGTTATTCACTTTGTCTGACGTCTTAGCGAAATATGTTGTGTCGAACTATATACAGGATATTAAATTCCTTTCTACATATTATATTAGTACACATGTCGAAATTGACATTCTATAATTGATATAAATTAGGTAGATGTGCGAGTACATTTTAACTTAAAGTTAACTATTGTGAGACGAAATATTCTAAGACATATCCTATATGCTATTATATAATGTAAAAACTGTAGTCTACGAAAAATCCGGAAGCATAGTGGATATGTACATATAAGTGTTGATTACAAAAATAAATATGTATCTTCTTAGATTGGTTTATATAGAGTTATTTGCCGCTGTTCGGAAGAGATCGACCACTTATAGTCAGGTAGATTGGGCTACTTTAAGTGGAAAATTTTGAAATGCCGGATAAAATATCCTATTTTTGATGGTTATTTTATAGTTAATTACAACATATACGAAATCAATTTTGTATAAAATGTTATTAGTATTCTATTCATTTGGCGTAGGCGGGTATAAGAAAAACAAGTGATAATAGACTTACAGCGTGTAACTTGCATTTATAGCAAATCAATGGGGCTATTTGATATGTCTATTGTACTAAGGTGTCATACGAGTGAACCCATTATCTGCGTAGGCGGTCACATTTATATACTTGTAACAACGTGTCCTACCTACTGTTAGTGTAAAGTGCATCTATATAACACAGTATCAGCATCGTGGGAGGAACAGAAGCTACAGAAATCTTTTGATCATTGTTGGGAAAATATCAATCTCTTATTACTCTCCATAATAATGGTTAATTTTATAACATTGTTTAATGTCCCCGTTATATTTTTGATTAAACTTAAGAAAACGGTGAATTATATTTTCAGTTTCCAACGATAATTTTGGTGGTATGAATTTTAGCTTTTCAGGGCTCTTTCCTAGAAGGTCCAGGATTCGATTTCGAAATTTCTTATTACTTTTAAAGACGTGTCGAAGTTATTAATCAGGAATTATGACCTTTTTGAAATAAATATAAGTAAACATTTTTAAATTGCATTTGAAATAGTACGGCGGGCAAATATTGAAAACGACTGAAAATATTTTTAAAGGAAGGACGAGCATAATCTACATAAAAAAATTGAAAAAATAACTATCAAAAAAGTTAGTTTTAGTATGTTTATAATATACATTAAAATGTTTTATTTTGATATACAACTAAACGTGTTTGGAAAAGAACTAAAACATGTAACGACTGAATATAAATTAAAAATCATCATTCTGATTTTGTACATTTTAGCGTAACGCACGACACTCCGGCTGCCAATGCACAACTAATGATATATGAGTGCTCCTATTAAGATTTCTGATTAATATATGGAGTGCCTTGCACAAAGATAACACATACGATGCTGACGGGAAAGCTCGAGAGTACAACGACCGACCAAGTCCGTAATAATATTTGTCTTCAAAAACTCAAACTATCTGCCCCCACTTCGCTGTAAGTGAACTAATTTATTAACGGAAGATTCACATTGTAAGGTGGAAGTATATGTTCAATACTAATAACTCCGTTGTTACTTGTAATATCCTAAGCTAACATCGCTTGCGTTTTACTTGAAACAGCGGAATTCGTCTATGTATATGGAAACCATCGGTTCTATGTTTTATTCGTTCCCGTATATAAGTGGATTGGTGCCTGGTGTTCGTTGGATGTTTTATGTATTTATCATCATCAACCGATTACTGTCTCAGTGCCGGGCGCGGGTCTTTTTTTCAGTATAAGAGGATTTAGTGCATAGTCCGCCACGCCGCTTAAGTGCGGACTGATATTACGGGGAATTATTAGACATACGTTTTTTCACATTGTTTTTCTTCATCGTTAAGATGCGTGGAGACTTTTTATATTACGACTTTTTATATTATTTATAATACGCACATAACTTTTAAAAGTGGAGGCGAGGGCTTGGGATTCTAAACCTGGACTCCGCATGTGACAGATCGGAATCCTAACCTTTACACTACGGTGGTAGCGTCATGATTAGGCCTTCACGTATTTTTATGTATTTCAAAAACCTATATATTAACATTTCTTATGCAACAAGGTGTGTTTATGTTTGAGTTTAAGTAGTCATTACGATTTAAACATATCTCTTAATGTCGATCATATACGCGTTGCCCTCCTTGAGCACTTTAGGACATTTTTCAAAGCAGAGCGTAATAAAGTACTGCTGCTGAAAAGCAATAACAAATGCAACGGTGGAACTGCCGTAGACGAACCACGAAAAGTTCTTCTACAATATAAAAGTTATAGTTTCGGAGCCGGTTTGCTATTATAGTCATTTGTTAAGTAACCTTGTTGAAGAAATCGGTTACAGATACATCTTTATAAGGTTGAAGTTTAATAAACTATGATTAACTTAACAGAAGTAAACAGGTACAGCGATAGATATTTTACCATCAAATGCTGGTACGAACTTTTTACCACTTATGATCCAAAGGAAATCGAGTGAAAAATAACGCAGAAAATATATAAAAAAAAACAATTCTGCTACAATTTCTAAACGAGTTTGCAAGCAATACGAGAGGTATTCTGTCGCTTAACTGTAAATATAACTTACTGACTTTGTTCTTGTTTATTTCAAACCCAAGTATATGAAAGGAAATTGTTAAGGCAAACGTTCCACCTTTGAACTAAGGGAAGCCTGGAAAGCACCCGGCCACTCGTCCACTATTCATTGTAATAAATCACGTAATTGGCTTTTCCTGACCTCTTTCAGACTCTCCGTTATTTTCCCCAAATTTGCCCAAAATTAAATTATTACATAACATGTCTGAGTACTGTTAACGTTGCCATGATAAAATTTTAAACTCTTAAATACATTTCATTTACGAAATTAAAAATTTACGAACATTGAAATACATCGATGAAATAGGAGAAACGTTATTAACTCACCAGATTTGTAATTACAATTTCTTGTATGTATTAATTTTGTTCCAGGAAAACAAATTTGACCTCGGGCTCTATAAATAGGAGCGAATATCAATTTCAGATTCTGACACTGTAGCTTATATTCAGGTTAACTACCGTTGTTACATGGCGATAATGCTAACAGAGCTGTACCGTTCAGAAGGTTTTAGGTTCAATTCTCAATCAAGTGGGAATTTAAATAATACATTAATATACCTTTTCCATATACATGAACGTATTATGTGGCTTTACCTTCCTTGGGCGGCCGAACTCCGGTCAAATAACTGATTAATAAGCTTAATTTTGTAAACCGTATCTTAAAGCTACCTCCTCTTAATAAAATAATTTACATTGCAATCATGCCGGCTACCGGCTTAAGTCAAACTAAATAAAAAATGTGGCGTATATATGTACATTAATATAGAATAAAAATGTATTTAGGACTTAATTAGCATTTTTTAGAAATTAAACTGACTCTTAAATATAGTCTACATCTACATCTACGTAATGATTATTATAATTTCATGCGCACATAATATGGAATAAATTTATGATTTATGACGCAAAATAGTATACGATGTCGTTTGTGAAAGGACAGTCCATAGAAATGATACTCGGAATCGTTAAATTACGCCGTGTTGTGCAACGGGGAAAACGAACTTTACTCGAACAGATCCTAACAATTGTTATATTCTATCCTTTCAAGCTAACTTCATACTTCCATTTCCTATTTTAGCACTTTCCGAGTAAAATGCATATACATTTTAGAAACATAGCACAAGTGCTAGTTTGTTTTTAATTTAACAACGAATGTTTCCTGATTATTTGTCATGTTATGACCAGTGAAGACTTAGTGGTAAAGATTTTAGAAGTCCGGGTTTCATATCCTTATCATTAGTTTTATTAGTGAAGGAAAACATCACGAGAAAAAGTATATACTTGAGAGTTCTTCACTGATTTTACAAAGATGTACGTGTCTGCATTTGACCAGTGTAGTGGTCCTTGGCTTAATCCTTCTCAGTCTGAGGACCGATCCCTGTCCAGTAGTGGAAGAGTAATAAGTTGATGATGAACGAATTTTAGGATAATTTTTAAATGGATATATTCAGGTAAGTTGAGTATATTGACAATACACGAATGTTTGTTTGAATGTTTGAAGAGTCCGTCAGTGTGGCATTCGTTACAAATAGAAATATATCAACACACACTGTCACTGCCGAGTGTGCAGTTTTCTATTGTTTCAGCCCCAATGGAAATGGAGGCACACGTGAAATGGTTTTTGCAAGCTTTCGCAAGATATTTCTAGTTCATAACGAGTTTTTTCTATAACATTTAGGAGAAGGCAAAAATCTCTAACGGCTTTACCACCTTTAAAATATGGTTTTATAGAGTTATAATAAAATATAAAGTTTAACAATTATTTCAAGTGTAAACTAGATCGTAAAAAACGATATTTACTATTATTGAATAAAAATATCTGTCAAATTTATCTATAACAAAGTTTTTGAAGGCGTTCGTGAAACACACAGCCATCCCATTATGACAATAGCTCACAATTTTACATTTGCTAGGGAAAATAGAAATAATGATTAGCAGCTACAATATTGAGCAATAACTAAATTCAATCAGACAGATAGATACAATTCAGTTTGAAACCAGTATAGGGTGACAAATGTATAACAGTGATACATTTGTTCAGCAAAGCCGCTGGTTAACTAGGTTACAGAGTCGAGTTAGTTTAAATGGCTCAGTGGGTTTTGCTTGCGGCCGTATTTGTATAAGGCCGTATATATAAATATTAGGTGGCATTATTTTCCAATATCTCGCAATCGAGATTTTATCGTATACAATACAATCGAGTTACAATTAATGTTGGAATAGTTAAAGTTAAATTTTTTCACATATGGTAATATATCGAGTACGAAAAATATTATTTCCGAATATTCACGAACGTGTCACAAAGGATTTTATTGAATACGTCACTCATTGGTGCACGTTTACACGAACAATCGTTTCCCGCGCGATCTTTGATGGTCAATGAGAGTGTAAGTAACCAGACACATAAAACTGATTGGATAGGTCGTGTAAATTAAATAATCAAAATCGTATTTGATAAAATTGGACGAACACAGAAGTCAAATAGCACTGTCGTGTGGACGAAACTTAAAATATACTGAACCGCAAAGAAAAAGGGTCGGTTACCAAAACTTCAATATTTTTATATAAAATATTTGGTTCAATGTCATGAAATAAAAACAGCATTAAAGAATATTCAATGCCATATAAAATTATATATAAAACCTTTTTGTAATTTTTTTTAAATTGTCTAAAAATTTTAAAATAAAAATAGTGGTCGTTTTTGAATTT
>DWON01007104.1:0-13235 GCA_018251015.1 Phocides pigmalion okeechobee
GAGGTACCACCGCTGCCCTCATAATCTGCCGTAAAGCATAACTTGTGATTCGGTTGAAGAGGTGCGGTTGCCATTACGAACACTTGTACACTTTGAAACGAGGCGACCATCTTAGTACTCAGGAGTAGCAACGCATTTATGTTCGAGCTCAGGTAGGATTTCAGTCATATTTGTGATTTGTACATACATTTCTATCGGCTGCGACTACTTAACGTGAGGTGGTTTACATGCTCCTTTGCCACTCTTCTCACATGAAAAAAAATTTGGAAGGAAAAGTGCGATTATTTATTTTTATGGACTTAAAATATTTTCTAATATTATAAGAAAATAAGCGACCAGTCGATCTGACGTTAATTTGTTTTTATTTGTTGTTATGTATTTTGTTTTACTAGTAGTCCCGCTGTGTGGGCAGATCGTGAATGATCGATAAAGTTAAGCAACGTAGAGTGCGGTCGGATGGGTGACCGGTAGTTGCTAAATGTGATGCGAGCTTTCATACTTAAAAGAACATCTAGTTCTAGTTAAATGAAGTTAAGTAGTTAAGTCCTAGGTAAGATGATTTTATTATCCTTATATGGTAGTTGGTAAATACGATAAGGTACATTTTATGAATAGTTTAAGAACTTTGTGTTGGCATGTCTACCACCTTATTGAAACTGAATGATGGAGTTTCTGTCCCTAAATAGATGTTTCTAAATTGTACGTGGCAATCTGAAACCTAAGAGATTGCACAGAGAACTCCATTCTTAATTTTTTGAAATATTAAGTAAGGAGTAAGTAGAGAGTCCTCTACAGATTGAACTTTAAATTTAAAAGAGCACACGAACGGCTGATTGCTGTTTGCCAATCAGGAATAGATTAACATTTCATTAAATGTTGATTATAAGCGAGTCTAATCTATAAAGTCTAGGTCGAATCGATACAGCCACATCCGGTCACAATTCTTTAATAACACCTCACTCCCATAACTTAAACGACCTCAAAAGGCTAATAAATCGTGAATTAATAACTCCATCCGTAGAAACTTCATATTAACTCGTCCATTTAAACTCTACGTTTAATTTAACCTTTGTTGTTTAGTGCGTAAGGTCGATTTTACAGACTTTTTGAGTTACAATGTGTTGGGGTATAATAATCCCATACAATAAAAAACGCGGTCAGTATAAACCGGTAGCCGAAAAGGATTACTTATTGCCTTTGTATCGATAGCGCTGACGGGTTGGCTAAGGTTGTGCGACCTTACGAGTAAGTAGCTGTTTATCGATACTTTACATACCTGCACGATACAAGTAAAAAGCAAAATCTTAAATTTTGTAAAACCCATTCCAATTGTATATTTTTAAATAACATGTGGGATACGACCAATTTTATATAAAAAATATTATTTTAAATGAAATATGTTCAATACCGTCTGGCCAGTCAACGTTAGAATATTTACATAAGTTGATTAATCAGAATCCCATTACAGGAAACTCTATGTAAATCGGTCATACCATTTTAGAGATGAATCTGAACATTCGTTTGCACATACTCTGAATGGACACATATTATCTGTTACTATAACACAACATCTGTAGAATTTTATGTTGAAATAGTAGCAAATGAGCAGGCCACTGGATGTTAAATAGCATGTACGGCCCATGGACATTCACATCCGACGTAACATCGTACATGAATAAGTAGCTATTCATGAGGACTAAGGTGGTCGCTTGTATGTGTAGCCGGCAACCGCACCTCTCCATCCGAAACACAAGTTATGCTTTACTGTAAATATATAAGGGAGGCGGTCGTACCTCTCCAGTGGTACTGTAGTGAATAAAGTCATAAGTGCTGTATGTATATATACTTAATAGAAAATAAACAAGAATTTAATCGATGTTTATATGTTAAATTTTTATTAAATATAATACATCACTATGCATTATAAAAATAATTATAAATGACCGCGGCATCATTAGCAGTCGCTACTCTCTGCACAATAGTCGTCTGTCTCGCTCCACCATTAATCCTCTCGCTCTTGATGGGAAACCTGAGATTGTTTTTGTAGGCCAAAGAGGAATTTTGAAGTCAAGACTTGGGTAATTTTAGTTCCACTCTTTGCATATACAGGATGACATTTTTCCAATTATCCCTTTTAATAGGAAATGGCCATTGGCCACATGGAAATAATATAATATTTTTTAGATTTAAAGTTCTACTTGAATTTCCGGTATCGTTGCCTTTGGGTTCTATGGATACATTTCACAGTTCTATGGATTTCATTTTTATATGTGAGAAGAGTGGAAAAAGAGTATGTGTGCCATCTAATGTTATGATGATGTTGTAGTCGATGCAGCCCATAGACATCCACACACTCGTACAACAACGTAGATAGATTTCTACTTCTGAAGACTAAATTGATCATTTTAAGTATAACTACAGTTGGCAACCTTACTTCTCTGACCGAAACACAACAGTTACTCCACGGGGATTACGAGGGCATAGTGGTACTTCCACGATTACTACTGGTACTATTCTGAACTATGCCACCACTGGTTCTACTATTTGTCATATTGTAGCAGAACGCTACATGAACTGAAAGTGATTAGAGCATGAACTCCCTTCAAATTTTCATAATTGTAAATATGATGTTAAAATAAATTAAACAAAAGATTAAAAACAAGGATGATAGTATCAGTTCCGTTCAGTAACAGTTACATTGTATTAAAATAAACTGCAATAATAATATTAATAGCGGTCAATGTCGCCCTGTACGTGCGGCCATTCAGCGTCCCTACCTGCAACTTCCTTCCTACAACTATCCATTACCTATGAATGACATTCCTCGCTTTGACAGCCAAATGGATATCTTGACACCTTTACAAAGTTAAACATGACTTTTATTTTCATTTACATTAGGTCTACATTCGCTTAGCGAGTAAATTTAGTGACAAATTTGGAGAAACGCTACCAATATAACTTTGCGGATGAATCCCACACGTATAGACCTTATTTCGTTGTAATATGAGTTAAAATTGCTGGACCGTTGGTTAGGTTACAGTTAAATGGATTTTTATTATTGTAAGGATGTGTAAGCGATACGTAAGGACGCTGGCACATCGTGATCGGTGCCAAGCTGTCTGCGAGGTCGGTTTTTGTACGTTTTTTTAAACAACCCTCGAAATATATCCAATTTGGTTAATGATACCTGATGACGTTTTGTATAATTAAGGGATGAAGTTGAAGAAACACTTTTTTTGATCATCAGCAAGGGATTAGTCTTAAGTCGGCTATGGTTATAAAGTCTGATAATTTAATTGATGGACTTTTATTGGAGTCCTTAGGCCAGTATCTAAATACATTTTGCTATAAACTATCAATTATGAATATGTTAAGCATTCTCATCTGTTCTCCTTATAAACAGAACACACTGAATATAAAGTAAAAAATATTTATGTAACAGTGATACTAGGCAAAGTGTGACTTGTACCTATAGTTTGGGACCCGAGTAGCACTACGGTATCTCCTGTTTTACGTATGAGGTGACTAAAAAGAGTCTTACGAGTGAGTGAGAGTGAGAGGAAGTGGGAGTGGGTTGCATCGAAAGTATGAGAGAGATTTTCTTCATATTAGCAGTAGCTAATAAGACTATAAGCGATCTTATGTTTAGTGGTCACTGCTTATCTCCATGCAATCTTAAAAAGGACTAAAGTCATCTGACGAAACAAAGATGCAACGCAGCTTCTAAGGATTAAGATGGTCACTGCGCTTGCATTAGTGACAACCGTGCGAGTTAGCAACCGCACCTTTTCAAATAAACAACAACAAGATTCCGAAACACAAGAATTGTTTTACGACGGATTATCAGGGCGATAGTGGTATCTCCCCGGTCGAGCTATAGTTTGAACGTCTTTTCAAAGGAAGCTATTATTATTATCTCTCCACTAGTACTTTCATAACATAATGTCTAAAATAACATAAGATGTTTGTAACGTGTAACGACGTACGTGTAGTAACAGTGCGTATTAGTATCGCGCTCTATTGAGTCCGTCGTGTAACAAAAGAACCGAATCTCAACTACATTTACTATTTACTATGATAATAAAAAAAATACGCGACCATTTAAAGTAGTAACGTTTGAATAGACTCTCGAGTCATTCAGCTGGGGGTGGCAAAGGGGCAAAAAATTGACTTTTATTACAGCAAATTTCCGGTTCGTGTCTTTGTGTTGTGATTGTTATTTAACCTATTGTTGTTAGAGGAAATATACAGTTTTTGAGAAATCCTCCAAAATCGATACCCTGTTTGACACCTTTGATGTTTTCACGTGATTTGTCCAAAATTCGTATTTGGTATTGAATTTTGGGATTAATGTCTTGGCAAGCGACAGATCCAATTTTGGTTGTAAAGGTGATATTGTATGCCAAATAATCAGATACAATGGTTTTAATAGTAATCTGTTGGATGCGAAATGCGATTTTTGGATTATATTGCTTTTTAGATTTGGGGCTTAGTGTTATTACATGTCATATTAAGTATCGATATTCTAGAAAAATATGCTTTAAAAGTCGTCTATAGAAAAGGATGAGGGTACTGATAGATCCAGAGATCAACGCACATTGGAATCTAGGGACTATATCTTGTTTCAAATACATAATAAGAAAAATTAAGCATGTCAGTTCTTCCATTACTCAGTACCATTAATCAGTTTAGGATCTATGTTGCCAGAGACATACACCCAGATACATTTTTTTTATAAATTACCGAAGCGAAAAGGCAAGCGGAACATCTAATGGAAAGCAGTCAGTCACCTGGACATTTGCAACACTAAAGGAGTCGCCAGCATCGCTTAATTTGAAGAAGAGCTATCTTTGCCACTTTATCATACAAACACACACTTAAAACATATAATCCTCTTTTAACGTCGGGGGTTAAAAGACAAAAATAACATTAGCATCCTTTTTAAATTTGTTTGTCTGTCAAAGGTTGAATGTTATGATAGGACGGGCAAATTGCCATCAGGAAGTGGAGGTGTCAGCGATCTCGTTATGACCCACTAATTACGTGTTGTGTGAAATCTTATTTGTTTATTCGTTAACAAAAACTCGTTAAATGATTTAGTTATGACATCGTTACATCGATGAGTGTAGGTTATCCTGTTTTGTGTGTGCTACTCACACACAATTCTCTATAAGTTACAAGAGTACCAAACGAGCGGGCAGACCATGTACCGTTGGGTGCAAGTGCATTAAGAGCATGTTAAGTGGTTGCGGCAGTCCATGGTCATCGACATCCAACGTTGCAAAAACTAACAATTAGAAACATCTATTTCGATCGACGACTGAATTACTAATTGAATTAATTATTTAATTTCTCGCCCAATTAAAAAACTTAATTTATTATACATGAAAACGTTCCTCAGGAATCACTATACCTGTTATTGAAACTGAGAGAAAATCCGTTCAGAAATTTGTGAGTTTATTATAAACAGACAGACGCGACGGGGCCTTTTTTTATAATATTCAGTAATACGTAATAACATACTATCTTAAATAAGCAGCGGATACTTCCTTGAATGTGTCATATCTAAAAATGGACAAATTAAGGGCAGATCCCTTGCAGCTAGAATACTCGATTAGTTTCTAGAAGTAAGACGGTTAGTTGACCCTCAATGGTAGTTAGTTACAAACAGAATATTTTTATCGCAATAAGCCGGTGATACACTGAGGTAAAAATAAGTTAATAATAAGATGCGGACGCCAATGATATTCTCAACTGTACTTAATGTAAGCGCCCGTTTACATACGATAGCGCATTTTTTAAAATAAAATCTTTGACTCCTTGTTTTTCCATTGTTAGATAGGGTATCTTCTTAGGATAAAGAAATATAAGACCCAATTCAGTACATTGAGTAAATTGGCAGCGTTAATACTCTTTTTAAAGTTTACATAGAATTCTCAAGTTGCCTTGTGATGTTTTCTCATACCTTAAATTAAACTAACAATGTAATTATTTATAATATTTCTATTAATACAAAAAGTTTTATTGTAAGCTCAATATAGTTTTTTTCCTACATTCAAAATTTAAAAATCCGATGTATCTTACTGAAACCCACACTCCCAGCGGCCAGAGTATATAATATCGTCAAGACTTCGACCATAATTACGGACCACCAGTGTAACATATGATATGAAAGGGCACAATTACTTGATTATCTCAAGCTATTCCATTTTAAATAGTATTTATTACAAAAATACCATTGAATATTATTTTACTATAATAAATAAGATGTCGGCTTTTAATAAAACAGGCCAGTAACTGTTTACTGATAAAGTTAATTAAAACGACTTTTATTTATTTTAATTTCAATGGTCGAAGTTCAAATTTATATTTACTACAAATTATTACTACTCATAATTTTCAAAATGTCCGCTTTATCTAATCATCTACATCAGGTGGCCTGCATGTTCTTTTATTACTCTTCTCACATTAAAAAGTTACATACATTCGTGGTTAATTTTAAAATCTTTTAAAACTCTTTATTCTACAAATTTCAGTAATTTTAATACTTCATGAACATAAAATTTTGATAAAGGTAATCAATGTCTAGTACTCTAGAAGGAAATCTTAAAGTTTTCCATGTAAGCGGACCGCGGGGCGGCGCGCGGCGCACACCGCGCGGCGCGGGTCGCGTAAACAAATATATTTATTTAATAAGTTTTTATTGCCGTAATCTGGACATAATTTACGCTGATAAGCAGATCAGTGCGGCTTATATTAACGCTCGATGCCCAGTAGCTCGGCCGAGTGTTGTTTGCTTGCAACCTTTCGATACGATATTTCTGTAAATTGAATGCTATTTATTACTAATAACTGTATTTTAAAGGCGGTTTTTCATTCATTTTCATTTGTAAACTAATTGGCCGATTTAAATAATATTTAATACTGGTTTTCGCCACCGGCTGTGCTGACGCAAAAGTTGCTATTACCGTATATCCTATTTAACTTTGGTTGTGGTATTTTCGAAATATTAGGATTTTAGGTACGACTGTTTCTGCTATACTGTTGATCTCCGGGTCTGTTAGTCATCTTCTGCTTCTATATAAAGATTTACAATAAGTAGTTTACGGATTTTCAACTTTCTCGTAATCTTTAACTTAATTATATTCTTAACTTTTATATACATACATACATACATACATACATATATATATCCATTTTGTTAGTTTAGTCCACAGAGATTAGTGTTCACTATTCAGCGCGGAAACGCATCCACTCCAGCCAGCCGATTCCAAGTAGATAATTTAAGTTAAGATTTTATGATAACTTATTCTAAACTATTTTTTGGTTGATGAAGTTTAATTATCTATGTATTTTAATTTTTAAATAAATATTTAACTATAAACTCTGGCCAACAGACTTAACCACACCGGGAATCGAACCCTGGTCCTGTGGCATGATGATTGCACCACACCTCAAATTATTCACACTTCAGTAGCCATATTAGTGTCAGTTACAGCTTTAAGAATCCCAGATGTTCGATCACACGAACCATTGCACTCTATTTAATAACGTCATTGCCATCGCCGGGAAACAAACCTGCGGCAGATGTGCGTCGACAAATTGCAGCAAAAAACTGCGCGAAATTCACGGTTGTTACCTTCTCTATTAGATGTTAATACTCGATAAATAATGTTATTATTGGCGGTAATTGATTTTGTGACAATGCGTTCGTATATTGTAGAGCTGTGAATTGGGTCAGTGTGTTTTCTGCCTTAGTTTTGTTTGTTTATGAAATTAACTATAGTTCGATTGGCGAGGTACCCTGTTCTCATAATCCGCCGTGATTTTTTGTTTCGATTGGAGAGCGAATGCGGGCTACACTTGTAAGCGAAGCGATCATTTTGGTCTTTAAAGGAGTACAGCATCTACTTAGTATTGGAGAGTTGCGATTGCAGGCTACAATTGTATGCGGGGTGATCTTAGTCCTCGGGAGTAACGTATTTAAATAGGACCTCAGATAAATATTCCAGTACTTAAAAACAAAATTATATTTTTTATTACTTTAAAACATGAATAGATCATGCTTGTCAGCGCTAGAACTCTGAATATTAAAGCTCTTTTTAAGCGTTCCAAGTTTTATTTTAAGAAAATTTGTATCAAAGAAATCAAATAAACGTCCAAAGTTAAAATATACTTATAATTAATAACTATACAGTATAAGCATGAACAAAAGTAAAGATACCGATTCCCTATTTGCCGGCGCATAACTTCAATATCATTTAAGTAACGGCGTAGCTAAGAATGTTAAAATTTCACGACATATTTAAAGTAAAATTTCAAAAAGTTGCGCCCATGTACTTGGATTATCTATAATTTATAATAAAAGCAGTTAGCAAATGATTGTAAACTCGGATCTAACAAAAGTCAACGTAAATGCACAACGAAAATGCTTTCCAAGTGTAATATGACACAATTTACTGTAGGTACCTTTATTTGCAAGCGTCACTTCTCATTTTAGCGACTATGCTTAAACCCCATTGATGCAGCACGTCCCAGTAATCCGATTATTTGTAATAGATTGGCACCACTTTTCACATATTTGCCTCTAAACATTCAATATTCCGAGACCGCAAACTTACTTTTACTTAGATCGTAGCCCTGTTCATAGAGTGATAAGGTTTATTTTTGTGTAAATTGCGTTCTGAATGCGTTGTAAACCGTAATGTAAAATGTTCGGACAATTGATATTGATACAAATAACCGATCCTGCCAAATTCTATTTGATTGACGTGTGCGGTGCTGCCATCTGTTTGCAGTAAGTAGTATTAATCTCTTAACATTTTGACTTTTAGGTTAGTGGCTGATAACCTTTTTTTGTCCTACTGCTGGGCACAAGTATTCTACTCAAGGGGCCTGGAGCATACTTGACCATGCTGCTCTAATACAAATTGATGTTATTACGGGTCAACATTCTCGGATGTATTCAAACCGCCTATATAGCTTACGACAAATTTTGGTTATGTTTTATATTAATAAATCGAATCGAGGGCATAATTTATCCTCCGACGTACGGAAGTGAGCATATTCATTCATATTCCAGGCGCAATCTCCAGATAAATACATTTATATTCTTTGGGATTAAGATAAACGCTTTAAATTAATTAAATTTCAAGAAGTGGATTTTCAAACTATTTCAATTATCTAGCACATCTTTCAAATAAGAATACAACAGCTTTTCAAATTTAAATTCAATTACCTTCATACATTTCATACGGTTAATGAATATCAAGGATACAATGACAAATTAGTACATCAGCTTTGAGCGCCTTGTTGGCTAAGGTTGACCAGAAGAAAAAAGTCGGCGAAGAGAAACTCTCAGAACTCTTTTTAAATCAGACATTGATAATTAAACTTTATATAGTATAAATTTAGAAATATGGTAGGCCCGTGACATCTTGTGAGATGATCGTGTGTGTCAGAATCTATCCAAAGTGATCTGCACACAATTTCTAGTAACTAGGTAAAAAAGTGAGAGATTTATAGTTCGCCTGGGGAGGTCCCACCGCCGCTCTCATAATCCACCGTAAAGCATTACTTGTGTTTCGGTTGAAGAGGTGGGGTTGCCGGGTACATTTGGAGTGAAGCGACCATCTTATTCCTCAGGAGTCGAGACATATCTACGTTCGAGCTCAGATAGGATTTCAGTCGTGTTTGTAGGTTGTACGTGGATGTCTATGGGCTACGACTACTTAACATCAAGTGGTTTGCATGTTCGTTTAGTACTCTTCTCACATAAAAAAGTAAATAGGTTTGGCAATGATGCTCTCGCTAGCGCACGTTATAGACTTAGGATATTTATCTTCCTAAAGCCTAATGGCGGTTAAAAAAAAATAAAAAGGAAATAGTGGAAAAATAGGAAATAGAGATTAATAGGGGCGATGCCACCGCCGAACTCATAATCCGCTGTAAAATAATATTTGTGTTTCGATTGAAGCGGAGTAGTTGCCAGCTACACTTAAAATACTTTGCTTTTTAATCAAAAATCTTTTTAGTTCTAAGGAGTACCAATGCATCTTACAACCCTTGATAAGAGTTCACTCCTATTTAATATTGTACGTGGATATCCATTGACTGCAGGCTACTTAAGATCAGGTGGTCACCTGCATGCTCATTTGCTACTCTTCTCACCTAGGAAAAGTAAAATAGAAATGAATTACATTTACTTTTGTTTACAATATTGCTTATTACTTTAAATATAAATTAATAATTAATAATTAAACTGTGTGGGTCCCATTATTATCAATTAATAATTATAGAAAGTGAATGACGTTATATACAAATATTGATTAATAATTATATAGAGTGGAGTTATAATTACCCTTCAGATTTATTGGCGAATAGCAAGAGGCAAAATGGCTAGTAAAGGTTATTGTAACTACTAACAGTAATAGATTTTGGTATGATGAGTCAAACGGAAAAACCACACTAAATTGTTCCTTTAAATATTTATTGAAGCGCCTGATACTTCGCTATAGCGTTGACATGCGGTATGGAGGCTTGACGTAATTTTTATGAAATTTCGTTTTCAATTTAAATTAACGAGTTGTGAGACGGGTAGAGGGAAGAAATTTATCGTAATATTCTTGTAGATTTTGTAACCGATTAAAAATATGGAGAAAATTCGCAATTAGGTCATTGTGACACGTGACTCATTTCCTAACTGGTTTGTAAAAAAAACTATTTGGAAAAATCAAAATTATTAATTTTTATATTTATAGACCTCGCATGTTTATGTAATAAGGGTATATGAATATTTTGATTTTATTTTGTATGAATACAGACAAACAAATAATGTTACCAATGATATAACCACTCACTTGTAATAAATTATGGAGAATTGGTAACTACCCAAAAGAGTGCTTACGAGATACGAGAATACTTTTCTCTCCTGTGTATATTTTGTTCGATTTTAAACGAATCGCGAAAATTATACTTTTGACTGTATGACGGGTACTTATGATTAACGCTTTTAATTGCCGACATTTTAAGTTTAACCGTGACCACGAGTCATGCAACTATTTCGAAATATCGGCAGATAAAAAGCGTTAATCGTGAGCACCCGTTATATGTATAGTAAAAATATATCTTATTATTAGATAGGGTGGCACAACCTACTTAATGTAGTTGACTACTATGGTAACTAAACAGTACAATTTAGGTTGCACTCATAATTCTTGAGTTTCGGATGGAGTGATTGCCGCGTGGATGACGATGACAAATGAGATAGCAATCTTAGTTTTATGGTGTAGCGCAGATAGGAGTCCAGCCCAATTTGGTTTTCGACATGGATATCCATAACTTGCAGTGATCTTTTAACATCAGATGGCCAGCACCGCTTACTACTCTTCTAACATATAACGGGTTTAGATTCTGCAATGACTCGTTTTACATCGAAAGATCGTTGTTTATCTTGGGGTTTTTTTCTGCAGTAGGATCGTTTAAAGTTTCCGAAGGCTTGGTCCAGGCTTGACACACGCAGGTTGGACCTTGAGCATTCCCACCGGCTTGGTGACCACCGGAGACCTGGAAATTCTGGTTGTTGTGGCTGCCAGGCTCAGTGCCCTGCGTCACACCTTGGCTTTGGAATCCATTCTGGAAGTTACTTGTCTGTTGATTCTGATAACTGCCGGTAGGCTGGGTCTGAACAGGCAGCGTGCTCGTAGGCTGGGTAGGTTGGGGCTGGAATGTACCAGAAGGCTGGGTGTGACCTTGGAATGTACCAGAAGGCTGGGTCTGACCTTGGAATGTACCAGAAGGCTGGGTCTGACCTTGGAATGTACCAGAAGGCTGGGTCTGACCTTGGAATGAACCAGTTGCTTGGTTTTGTCCTTGGAACTGATTCGACTGTTGCGTATTCACATATTGCCCACCCTGACCGTATTGAGTTTGACCAGTCGGCGGATTTTGATAAACGATTTGATACTGTCCCTGGGTTTGGGCTTGGCTGCTGAAGCCTCCTGCGGGCGAAGGATATACTTGACCAGTGGCGAAATTGCCATTATTCTGCGGGTAACTTGCTCCTTGGTACCCATTCTGATAGTTGCCATACTGTCCCTGATTCTGGTACTGTCCTTGATAGTTGTACCCTTGTCCCTGGTAGTTGGACTGTCCGTTCCACTGTTGGTAGGGTGGGTAGCCTTGGTTTGGGTAAGTTTGCTGGTAGCTCGGCTGGTTCACGGGCTTGTTCTTGTGACTCTGCACCAAGTCGATGACGCCACCAATGATTTTCTCCGATAACCCGGTCGTTCTGACTTCTTTTGTTGTTGACGTTGCGTTGCATAGCACAGCGAGCAAGCACTGTGTAAATAAAAAATAACTGTCAATTGCCAAATTAAAATGGTAGAACGATTACGATTTGATGAGAGAGGTACCGCCGCCACACTTATTTCTAGCGTGAAGCTTACTTACATTTTGGTAGAAAGTTGCGGTTATTGACTCACTAACAAACGACCGCCTTAGTCCTCATGAGTAGGAATGTCTCTGTTATCAACTTCAAGTAGGACTTTCGTTCTTTATGAACTCGGTTACAGATGTCCATGGGCAACAGTGACTAGCTACCGTCAGGTGGACTGCATATTCGTTCACTACTCCCAATTTATAAATAAGAAAAGAAGTTCATTTGTAGTAGCATCACCACTAATTTCTGCCTTATAACAGCAATGTGGTTCTACTGTTTTCTGTGTTTTAGACTACGGGAATGTACATTTCCGAAAGGCAGATTTATCGTTCAGGGAGGGTACCAGCTACGCCTTTACAATTCGCCGTGAAGCAATTGTGTTTTAGTTGGAGGAACAGTTGCAGGCTACACTTAGATACGAGGCGTCCATCTCAGTCCTCGGTAGTAGCAACGCATAGACGTACGACATTAGGGTAATTAGTCCTGTTTGAGGTTGTATGTAAGTGGATGGTATATCTATGGGCGGTAGAGTCTGTTCAAAATCAACTAGCTTGCAGGTTCATTTGTTATTTGTTTATCTTTAAAACCGGCCAGCTCTAATTTATCTTTTATTTAAATGCGTGTATGCGTTTGTCATATTATTGAAATTTCTAATATAAATTATCAAAATTAGTGCTTCACCTGTAATAAATGAGATTATAATTTAATTTGATCACACAAAATATTTATAAACATTTTGCAAAAACCTATGGACAAAACACTATTTCTCTCTCTCTCTCTCTCTCACACACACACA
>DWON01007105.1:0-13233 GCA_018251015.1 Phocides pigmalion okeechobee
ATGTTCTTCATGTATTGTGTTTCGGTTAGGGAGGTGTGGTTGCCGGATACACATTATTGGAGGTGACCATCTTAGTCATCACGAGTAGGAACGCAGCCGCGTCCATCCTTAAATGGTACTTCTGTTCAACTTGAGATTGGACGTGGTTGTCCATGGGCTGAAGTGACCACTTAACATCAGGTGGCCGGCACGCCCGTTTCTTACTCTTCTTACATAAAAAGCAAACAAAGACTTTCATGTACTCACACCCTTAATTTTCTAATTCACATATCTTGTTTATTTAGAGGCAGATTGAAATGAAATGGACGAAATGCTAAAGGTAGCTTGAACTTCAAAACGCACAAAAATCCTTTAAGCCACTTCTGAGAAGTATGCACAGGCAAAAAGCGAAAAATTCTAACATCTACTGTTGTGGGTTCGATTATGTTAATAAGGTCTCTAATAATAGTTTTTCTCATATATGTTCTATGTACAGAAAAAAAATTTGTTACAATAAACGAGTTTAAACTAATATCATCGCAGAATTTTTTTATGTGAGAGGAGTAGCAAACGAGCACGCAAACAACCTGATGTTATCTGTAGTCACAGCACATAAACATCCACGTACAACCACTAACGCGACCGAAATCCTATCTGAGCTCGAACGTAGATGCGTTGCTACTCCTGAGGACTAAAATAACCGCCTATCTTCAAAGTGTAGCCCGCAACCGCACCTCTCCAACTGAAACACAAGTAATTCTTTACAGCGGATTATGAGGGCGACGGTGGTACCTCCCCCTGTCGAACTATACTTCTCCCACCTTTAAAAAAACCTTTTAATTTATACATTTTATTATATAACGGGTATTCACGATTAACGCTTTTTAATTGCCGATAGTTCAAACCAGTTGCATGGCTCATGGCGACTGTTCGGTTTCGCCGTGACCACGCCGCGATTAGTTACAATGTTAAATCTTGTTTAAGTTCCGTAACGCAACCTAAGGTTACACAAAATAAATGAAATATATTAAATAAACTGAAATTAATATGGCGGTTATGGACTTGTTACAGACTTCGGAATGGCGGAAGGGCACGCAATGCGGCACTTTATAATTTCTTATTGATGATTAATGCTTGACTTTTGTTTTATTGTTTACGTTCGTAAGCGCGCCTCGAATTGCGACTTACGCCGGCAACAGTTATTCAAAGTTAAGCAAAGTTAATATACGATTTTAAACGAATATCACCGCGGAATTTATTATACATTATGTTATATGTATAATGGGTACTCACGATTAACGCTTTTTAAATGCCGATATTTCGAATATTTCGAGTTTCGCCGTGACCACGAGCCATGCAACTGGTTTGAAATATCGGCAATTAAAAAGCGTTAATCGTGAGTGACCGTTATATAACACAAAGTTAAGTCAGGTTCGGTCGAGAGTTGGATGGGTAACGGTTAGTAGGTAAGTTTCGTGCGTCAGTGTTGCATTTGCAGCTTATGTCAATCATTAAAATCTCCAATGTTAAAAAACGTTAATATGGTCATGGTCAGAAGTAGGATGGGTTACCATTGGTGATTATATTTCACGTCTGCTTCCGTGTTTGGCAAAACATGTAATCGTAATTTAGTAAGTTTTTTGAATTACCTTTATTTTAAGCGCATAGAATTTTGGAATATCCTTACGAATATTATAAATGTGAATGTAAGTTTGTTTGTTACGCTTTCATGCCAAAACTACTCAACCGATTATCTTGAGACTTTGTACACATATTTTTAGAGGTATTAAAAAGGACATAAAATACTATTTATAAAAAAAAAACAAAAAAGTATTTTCACAGACATGATTGTTTGTCAAAAAATTAGAATTAGTCAAAGATTCAAATTAATATGTTATTGACTACAGCTTCAGCTGTCTTGATTTTTTGTATATTTCATGTTATTTTGTTGCGTCACTTATAAGCAATACTAAAATTATTTCTATTTTTTTAAGGGTATATACTAGTTTATTGTTTTAGTTATTAATCGCTGCAATGATCTTTGATATTTATTTATGGGCTACGCGAGCGCAGCCGTGGGTAACAACTAGTATATTATAAAATTGATTATACAAGGCTATTTCTATTTGCTATAAGGTGAAAAAATTATCAAAGTCAAATAAATGACCTTGAAATCTATAGATAAGAACGTTTCGATGATAATTTTAATTCTTCATATTTGCATAATTTTAAATCATGAATTGCTATTTTTTTATGATCAAACTTTTGGTATATCATCAATCACATCATTAAGTGATTTCAGCAGCCCACGGACCTCCAAATCCAATCTGAAGCAGGACTAAAGTCCTGGCTGACGTTGCTTACAGATACATTGCTACTCCTGGGGACTGATATGATTGCTAATCTGCCCTAAAGCATTACTTGTGTTGCGATTGCCGGCTACACTTGAAGCGAGGCTACCATTTAGTCCTCAGAAGCAGCAACGTATCTAAGGTAGAGCTCCGATAGGATTTCAGTCGTGGTTGTAAGTGGATGTCTACGGGCTGCAAGAGACTTAACATCAGGTGGCTTGCACGCTCGTTTTCTATTCTTCTCACATAAAAAAAGTATTGTCGCTTTGCCTGTAAGTTTGGCTGAAACACACCTTTTTAACCGAGACGTGAGTAATGGTGTACGATAGATTCTGAGGGCGCCGGTGATACCTTCCGATCTAACTGTACATGTACAACTTTTCATAGGAATATTTGGGCGAAAAGGGCCGAAAAATGCCAAAATTCTCCAGCTGAAGTCGGACAGACGGCGAGCTTACATGGAGTAATACATCCCTGGACGAATCACATGAGTTCTATCTCTTTGAAATATATTGGATGTTACAAAGTTGTCACTGACATTCGTACGCTTTGGTAACCTAGTGTTTATGTATAACAAGAGTTTCTGAACTCGATCTCTTATTACCATGACATCAAAAAAATAAGCGTGATTTTTGTCGATCTGTCTGTCCGTACGAGCTAATCTTGGCCAAGGTTGGATATTAACGAGTCTATAAATTTTAACCACAGAAATAACCAGAGTACCCGCGTAAAGTATGATAAACCATACACTGAATTGCACTTCGGAAATTCCAGGGATAAATAAATTTCATTTGTTTCCGTGCCATTTAATTTTAACCAAAGAAATAACCAGGGTTGCCGCGAAAACCATGATAATCCATACACGGAATTGCATTTCGGAAATTCCAGGTGTAAATATATTTCATTTCTTTCCGTCACACTTAATTTTAACCATAGAAATAACCACAGTTGCCGCGAATACCATGATAAACATGCACGGAATTGCATTTCGGAAATTCCAGAAATTAAAGGGGTTAACAAATGACATTTGTTTGTGCCATAAATAAATTTTAACGACGGAAATATTCCGGGTTTTCACGTAATTGATTAATATATGATAAACCATGTACGGATTTGCAATCCGGAAATTCCGGGGTTAATCGTTACATGTATTTGTGATATTTGTTTACGTCATAATTTAGTCTTAACACTTTCTGTGCGGACTACAACACAGCTGTGTATTTCGCGGCGCAACGCGCTTGCGGCTTGTACAAACTTGTGTTGTACGAGTTCGTACAAATCTGTATAGATTACGGGCGAGGCAAGTGCATCTGTTGTTCGTAGATGATACACAAATGATAAAAATACAATATTTAATTGAATTGTCGGCACACCTTCGGTCTAGAGAAATAAGCTCCAGTTTAGTGCCGCCTTCGCCGTCGCAGTCAAATAAACAGGGTCCGGCATATATATGACAAAGCATGCACGGAATTACACTCAGTAGGTCCTAATGTAAATAAATAACATTTGTTGTTTTTTATGTGAGAAGAGCAGTAAAGAAACATGCAAATCACCTGACGTTAAATAGTCGCAGCTCATAGACATCCACGTACAACCACAACCACGACTGAAATCCTATTTGAGCTTGAACGTAGATACGTTGCTACTCCTGAGGGCTGAGATGGTCACCTCGCTTCAAAGTGTAGCCGGCAACCGCACCTCTCCAACCGGAACACAAGTAATACTTTACGGCGGGTTATGAGGTCGGCGGTGGTACCTCGCCGGTCGAACTATAGTTCTCCCACCTTTCAACATTGTGACATACCAATACATTTTCCAATTACCCTCTTTGCAGTACATATTGAATAAGGCCGCGAAACAATTTCGCAACGTTGTTGGCCTTTCTTCAAGATTTTCTTTATAAAGCAAGCGATTCCGCTTGTGACCCAGTTTCTAAAAGGGAAGTTATGAAAATGGAGTACCTATTTGCAAGAGAAATGCAATGGAAGCATATTGGAAGCTAACTATGTTATTTTCGTGAAGTGTCCTACTACCGTATCATGTAACAGGCTATTTCCAGCTTACTTTTAAACTTGGTATTTCAGAACATTACTGGAAATACAAATATAAACTTCTTTTTATATGAGAACAGTAGCAAATGAGTGTGCAAGATACTTGGAGTGCAAAGAACAGAAAAACGAAGATCTACCCGCACGCAAAACAGATTTACCCGAGTAGGGGAAATTTGAATGGTGGGAGAACCGTAGTTCGATCGGGGAAGTACCACCTTCGCCCTCATAATCCGCGGTAAACCATTACTTGTATTTCGGTTGGAGAGGTGCGGTTGTCGACTACACTTTGAAGCGAGGCGACCATCTTATTCTTCAAGAGTAGCAACGCATCTACATTCGAGCGCAGATAGGATTTCGGTGGAGTTTGTGGTTTTACATGGATGTCTATGGGCTGCGACTACATAACATCAGGTGGATGGCATGCTCGTTTGCTATTCTTCTCACGTAGTAAAAGAAATTAAAAACCTTGTAATGAAATCAAATTCTTGATTTTCAATTTAAATTTTCACATAGATCTGCGGAAATGGTACATACTTCCGCGGATTCGCCATTAGCTATTGTTATGGCGCGATGTAAACAGATAAGAGCATTCGAATAGGTTATATTACGTAATCTAATAATAGGAATGAGAAACGATACAATGAAATAAAATGTACGTACGTACATACGTACATACGTACTCGTGTTTGATGAGTAATGTTTATGTGTGGGTTTGAGGCGTACTTAGATTTGCTGATTAGATCTATGTTTATATTTAGTGTGTTCAACACGGCATAGAGATGCAATTGATCAGTTTTGAAAAGTAGGATTCACTATGGGAATATTTCTATTTAAAAATTGGACGCCGTTTATCTTGAGCAGTCAAAAGTACCTAATTGTTACGTAATATGTAAGTGGCAAACGAACCTGCAATCTTATAAAAATAGAACTATTGTTCGACTGGGGAGGTACCATTTCTCATAGTCCGCCTTGTAACTTGTGTTTCGGTTGGAGGTGCGGTTGCCTACTACACTTAGAATAGAAGTGACCTTCGATCTCAGGAGTAGTAATGCAACTACGACGTTAGCTAACTTCTTCTTCACGAGCTGGGATAGGATTACAGTCCTTTACTGTTTGAGGTTGTATATGGAGGGGCTGTAGCGACTTAACATCAGATACTTTGCATGGTTGCTACTCTTCTCATATAAAAACACACAGATGTGTGCTACCGAGGGATGTTTAGTGGCTGGAAATCCCACAAAACCTGGTACAGCTCATGGTTTGCAGCGATTAATGAACATTACTACATTTTGCACATAAAAAATACAGAAGTTACCAAAGGGATTTCATTGGGCGCCAGTTCCACATAAGCGGTTATTCCTCCAATGTTGCTCAATACCATTCTCTTTTCGATTTTCGCTACAAAATATAAAGAAGTTTATGATAGAAGTTTATGAAAACGACTCCAGCTCCTCTTGCTCCATTTATTTAAGTTATTATTTAAAAATGATATTTTCAAAGATAGAAAAGATGTGTGTTTTGAAGTTTCTTTCGTCGTTTCTTCTATAAAACGAAACACTTTACGAGTCAATAGTAGTTTATTGACGTTCAAAAAGAGTTCTGTAAAGAATCTACTTTGAATAAAAATATTTTCATTTTCATTTTCATTTTTGTTTATCAAGTATTGCGAAAATTCGTATATTCATTACGCAATATCTTAAAGAGGATAAACCCTAACCTTGTTTACCTATTTAGTAATCTTGTTGGCGAAATTTATCATGTAAAAACTCCACGAGATCTTGACACACATACAGATTTTTGCTCAAGGATAATAATGTGATCGTCATAATGACAATGTATGAATTGTAATTGTCTGTAAGCTGACGTAACCTCCCTTCGTAGACCCTTCGCAAATAGGGGTGCTATATATTTAAAATTTTATGCGTGCATACATGTGTTTTGAGACAATTTACATATGTTCGATAATTTCGCAATTCTATTTGGGAGCACTGCTTGTCCTCACGTGCGCCCACAAAAAAAACCTTGTGTTTTTTATGCGAGAGGAGTAGCAGACGAGCATGCAAACTACTTGATGTTAAGTAATCACAGCCCATAAACATCTACGCACAACCCCAAACATTACCGAAATCCCGTCTGAGTTCGAACGTAGATACGTTGCTACTCCTGAGAACTAAGACGGTCACCTCGCTTCAAGGTATAGCCGGCAACCGCACCTCTCCAACCGAAACACAAGGAATGCTTTACCGTGGATTATGACTTCGACGATTATAGTTTTCCTACCTTGAATACATCTTGGTTGTATGTACATATCCATAGGCTGCAGTGACTTCATCGCATCCGGTAGCTTGCATGATCGTTTGCTTCTCTTCTGACATAAAACACTGTTGGAAGACTACCAAACGAGCGTCCAGGCCTTCTGATATTACATTGATTGCAGCCGCTATCGTTGGTCGCTACACGGGGGACTCTGACCAAGTTTTTGAGAAATATTACGCAAGGAATGATTAAATTAAATAAATTTGTAAACTATCCACTTTTGTGTCTACGGTCGTGATAGTTATCTATTTTAATTAATTAACATTCAATGTTTTACTATCATGAGATATATCTACTTAGTATTTAGCTAAGTTCATGAGTTAATCAGTCGTACAAAAAATCTAAATGAATTTTCTATACACTATAATGTATAACGTGTAAATATGAATAACGCTTTTGTCATTGCCAATATTTCCAACCAGCTGCATGGATCGTGGTCACGGCTAGATAGAGAAATATCGGCAAACAAAATACTCTATCGTGAGTATACATTACATAGTAAAATGTATATAAAATGCAATAGTTAACTAATTTCAAATCACTTTCAAAAGTTTATTGACAAATGAAAAAATATTATTCGTTGTAGGTAATAATGCTTTAGAATTTACTAACAGTATAGTCAAAATGTTTGGTAATTCGTGTTTCGTTCATATTATCTACCTTTTGGTTAATTGATTAACTATTAAACAATACGGTATTGTGTAATACCGTTCAATCGAACACGGAATTATTGCTCAAATTGTACTCTTACAAGGGCGATAATTGCTTGAATAACGTCGATAGACACTCAGAGCAGAGCACCGTGTATAGCAGCCATTTTAGAGCACGTGACCAATAATAAAAAAAGTAAGTAAAACGATATAGGCAAGTACATTCAACCAGCAGCCAGCTATAAATTAACTTCGTATTCGTACAGAAACAGATTATAAATAGGCAATGGAATGGAATAAAAAGCTAAAACTAGATCGTCCGTGTATAGATATCATATGTGAAATGAGTTTTATTTATCGTTTTCGTCTTTAGCAGACGAACAAAGAACTAATTAGGCACCCCGTAATCAACAAGACATCATTAACTCACGTAAAAATATGTATTAAGGTCACCGATCGTTTGTTGTGTAGTTATAATCTGTGATAGGAAGCTGAATTTATTAGGAACTTGTTTACATTGCAATAAAGGACGCAGTATAAATTTTATAAGCGTATGTCAACGCAAATTCCGCCCACAAATAGACACACAAGTGAACCGTATCGGCATGTCATTAGCATCATTGGCTACAAAACGAATAAAAACATCGCTCGTATTTTAAATCTATGTAACTGTGCCGATGCAGGAGCGTATGCGATCGGGCCGAGCCCGACAAACATTCGGTTCGAAAGTTGATTATAAATTGTGCTTCAAATAATACACGTAATACGCTTCGCGTATCTTCAGCGGCCATTTTCAGCAACGGAGCAATGCAAATATTAACACATTCATAATCATAAACCACTTTTAATGTTTCACACAGAACAATACTTTCTAGGACTCGAGATCGTTCCATTTTAGTCAAGTGCGCGCCTTCGTTTTTGATCGGTTGCTAAGCGAATTATGTAGAAGTATTTACGAACAACCGATGGCTCGGGACCCATTGACTGAGTAGAAAGTGATGGTACTTCCTCAATCAGTCAATCGGCCAAGCGACTATGTGATTTTTGCTGCATAATTTTCAAGGGCACTGTAAACTGCCAACTTCTAGTACCAGTATGGACAGCTCGTACGCTCCCTAGACGATTTCCACATGAATCATGAATGAAACCTGCATCCACCAAATGGAAAAGAACTCGAATCGAGCATGCAATTATTAAAATTAATAGAGGAATAAAATCAAAATACTTACGAACTCGCCAGCAATACGTGTATCACACACATGACGTCATTTGACGCAACACAAACCCGAATTATTGAGCAAAATGTATAGTAACCGCTACGAAAACCGCACACAAATTAACTATACACTGTACTTTATTAGATACGGAGATATCGTTATGTCATTACGACCGATTTAGGACATTTTACAATATTTATTTGTTGTCAGTGACTCCAGTTTTGACAAGATGGTCGCGCACCGACTGTTTTGCTTTGGTTGTCAGCTGATACGAAAGAAACTCTTCTGTGTTTCAAGCGGAACAGAAATATCTATTCGCTCGTTCTATTGCTGCCGTTTGACGTTATTGTAAGAAAGAGACAACTAGTGAACCCTCGTAATTAAAAATATTAAACATAACAAACGTCATATTTTTGTTGCAATAACATTGCAAAGGTAAAAAGTCGCAATTATAAGTTTTTCTCTAATGTGATGAATTGAAAACACTAAGGGAATCATTGAAAATAACTTTCTATTTCAGAATATCGCGTAATCATGAGGCAATTAGTTATATTTGGGCGTGACAATTTATATACAGTCTTCACTTACAGCGCCATCTATTATCGAATAGTGATTACATTCGTTGTATCACTTTACCAAGTAGTTCTCAAGAACTGCAATGGCGCTGTTAGGTGTAGAGGAAAATTGCTTAAATTAAGTGTAGCGACATAATAATATACTTAAAAACTTGTATTATGGTTAAACATTAGGGATAAAAATAGGCATAAATTATCGTGGTGAAATGTTACTTGAGGAAGCACAATTTTTTGTAGATACTCACAGATGGCAGTACTTGTAATGAAATGAAATAATATCATATATCCGGTATTGGCTGTAAGGCAGTTATTTCAACCAATTAGTCATATTGCGAAACTCTAAGATAGAGGTAATGTCGTATAGATTAAAGTTCGAAGTTCGAAGTTAGAAGAAAAAGACAATAAATCTTAGCTCTGCTTCCTTATTGGACTGTAAGTCGTAGGACAGAGTGCATTCATTGTTAAAATCCCACCTTTTTAAGTCCCCTAACGATGAGAATGAATGGGAATTGTAACAAACTGCTTCCGCTTTGATTCCGCTTGAAATTGGATTAAACTCGAATGAATATCGGTTTTGACTACAGACTCCGTTAAATGAGAATATGAGTTTAGTAGACATCTGTTCTACTAGATATATCAACGCTTAACGTGGTAACTTAGTTTATGATTATTTCATGCAAAAATTATTGATATAATCATACTCAATTTTTGTAGCGTCTATATCTGTTTGGTCTCGTTACAGGCTATTTATAATCACGTTATATTACTATGGAACCGAGTAATACCTGACCAGAGATATTTATAGGTAAGATATCTTTTATATATTTTATAACTGTCGTATAAACTTATATTTTGAAGGAGATTTACGCTAGTATAGGTTAAAATAAAATCCTAAACTTTTTTATCATTAAAAGTAAATAATGGAATCTTATTATTTACTTTACTGAAATATTACGAAAAATTAATACTCTGAACTTAGTGATTTTGCAATGAATTCAATTACAACTCATTTATCGTAAAAACAATCATTATTAGCTTAGGCATCATCATGGAATTATTATTAATGTGCCTTATCTATTGCTCTAGTGAATAGTGACTCGGGCTGTTAGGAACGCATCCACGTCCTTAAATAGAACTTCTGTTCTATTCGTGGTTGTCCATGGCCTGCAGTGACCACTTAACATTAGGTGGCCTGCATGCCCGTTTCTTACTCTTTCATAATACAAAAAATCACACCTGTTCAACCGAAACAAAAGAACTTCTATATGGCGAATTATAAGACCGGCCGCGGTACCTTCGCCGTTGAACTGTAGTTCTAACTTTATTTCTCAGGTTCTATCTATATAGTACTAATAACCTTTTTCTATGAATTCTTTCAATCTCTCAATTTCTTACAATCTTGTAACTACTTTCATACAGAAAGTAGTTACAAGATTGAAAGGTTTACTTTTATGGCACGGTAAAATAATAAAAAAACTTGTTTACTTCAACACCAAATTAGTTTTATTTCATCTAAACATTTATTCACATTATGTACATATATCTATTTCCAGATATTTTATAGTTATTTAATTACTAGTAATTATTGACTAATCATGCCTTTATCATACAACTGTGTAATGACATTAAAATACAGATAATTACAATAATTTTGTAGTATTACATAGAATAACAAAGAGTTTGTGGTGAACCAGTTTTACCTAATTGTCTATGGTCGTGACTACTTTGTTTATGGCACAAAGCAAGGCTAAAAGAATGGTATCCGAAGCTGTTTAAAACGTTAATAAAAATATATATGTATGTTTATTCGTTTATGCCTGCAACAAAAGTTTCCTCTATGCAGAAGATGGTAAGCAGTTAGAATTTAATAAATGGCGGCGGAAAACTATTACCTACTGTTATAAGAAGTAATTACAGCATAAGTATGTAATTTCGTTACCGGAGTATGGAGTTAAGAAATGGGAGAACTATAATTCGACCGGAGAGGAATCACCACCGCCCTCATAATCCGCCGTAAAACATTACTTGTGTTGTTGGAGAGGTGCAGTTGCCGGCTACACTATAAAGCGAGGCGACCTTGTTAGTCCTCAGGAGTAGCAACGCATCTACGGTCGAGTTCACACAGGATTTCGGTCGTGTTTGTGGTTGTACGTGGATGTCTATGGGCTGCGACTATTTAACATCAGGTGATTTGCATGCTCCTTTGTGACTCCTCTCACATAAAAAAGTGTGTTGTGGAAGGTTCAATTATACATAATGTGCTCTATCATACATATGTCTACAAAATGAATACGTATCTCTCAACTTAGGACCGTAGTTTCGTTACATGTACAGGCGTAAGATGCGCAATTTTTTTTCTAATTCAAACAGTTGCCCAATAAAATTATTTAAACATACAAAATTAATATAAATGGTCATTGTTATATATAAGAATAGTAGGTACATATACCTGCATGATGAAATAGATACAATTATGAATAATTTTACAGTTTTATCTATAATAAATGCCATTTTACTACAGGGATTCGAAAACTCCTAACGAATACTGCCAGTGTCGACGGAATAGAAATTGATGTTACCTAGTTAATTGTTGGAGAGGGAATTTCATACAAGATGCATTTTAATTTTGTGTATTTTCATAGACAAAACAAAACGGTTGCTCGAATTATTTTGCCCGGTAACGGGAAGGTACCACTAACGCCCTCATAATCTGCTGTAAAACATAATTTGCATTACAGTTTGAGATATGCGGTTACCGGCTACACTTATGCATGTATGCATGACGTCAGTCAGGGCTTTAATCTTGTGTGAGCGTAGATGACCGTTGGCTACAAAGACTATTCAAGAATAGGTAACCTGCAGGCACGTTTGCAGCTCTTCCAGCACAAAAACACAAGGTAGTCTTAAAAGAAAATGTTAATTTCACTTTAAAAAGAGCTTTTTTTGAAAGACTTGTATTTAATTGGTTTCATGTATGTTATATAAAGGTTATATTTCGTATGTATTCCCTTTTGCTGTAAAGCTTATAGGCCTTTGTCCTTCAGTAACATTGGATGAGATTCAGTTCAACTGAATAAATGAGGTGTCTCCAAAAACTCTTTTACGATAGTGTAGAGTTTTTTACTATTTGTTGAAAAGAAAGATTTTTCACATGAGCTCTTAGGAGCTATAAAGTAATTACGAATGACATCAGATAGGATTTCAGTGAAGTTGTATGCAGATGTCCATGAGTTGCAACAACTACTTAACATAAGTGGCAGTGGCTATATACAAAGAAAACAATACCTATAGGCCCTATGTATTGTATTTTACATAGTATAAAAAAGCGTTTCCTTGTTAGAAGAGTAGCAAATGAGCATGCAAACCACCTGATGATAAGTAGTTACAGCCCATAGTCATCCATGTACAACTATATTAAGAATGAAATCCTATTTGTCGCCTCACATCAAAGTGTAGCCGGCAACCGCACCTCTCCAACCGAACCGTACCGTACTTATCCTGTCGAACTATACTTCTCCCACCATTAAGCCTTCTCGCCGTCTGTACGCTTAGGTCTTTCATACCTAATGGATTTTGATGCGATTTTCATAAACACAGTGATTTAAGAAGAAGGTTTATATGTATACCATATGTATATTATAGTAAAGAAAATCAGACGATTTCAAAGATTTGTATTGTGATGTAGTATGCATCAGTGTGGAATTGGCGTAGGCTTGTTACAAATAGAAAAATATACGCGAAATTTTATAGTGACTTCTGGTATTATTTTCTTGCAATATCGTCTATTCTTATATTTACTGTCTTTTATTTTTCATTTGTTCTTAGTTTTGGAGAAACAATTAAGTAACCAATTCGTTTGTAGTTTTTTTCTGCCGTTCATTAATAGACGCCGGGATCGACTGCTTGACAAAAAAGTGCGCGTGTTATATTTGCCACTAACGGTAACCCATCCAGACGCGCCTTATGTTGCTTAACTTTTTCGTTATTTTTATCTAAGTAGGGTGTTTTTTTTATTATGAAAGATTAAGAAACGGGCATACAGGCCACCTGATGTTAAGTGGTCACTGCAGCCCATGGACAACCACGTCCAATCT